>AWUE01013468.1:0-14557 GCA_001974825.2 Corchorus olitorius
AAGGTAAAGGAAAAAGCTAGGAAGGAGTTAGGAAGGATCCTACTCCTTATTCTACTAGGAAAAGGAAAATAACAAACAAGGAATTGGGACTTAGTCAAAACAAGGCCCCAACCCAATGTTATCTAAACTAAATAAATAGCTAATTAAAATAGAATTAAACCCACAATGGCCAAATTACAACTCTAATGACCTAATGCTCATCGATTTCAAGAAGAGTGCACAACTTGGAATCGATGGGAATATTCCTTGATGATGGTCTCCAATGGGCTTCAAATGATCTCCGATGGCCTTTAACTCTTCAAGATGAACTCTAATGAGACCAAACAAAGCTTCCTTGAATCTTTTAGCTCTTGCCCTTGTCATTGGGCCTAATGGCATCTTCAATGGATCAAATGGCATCTTAGACAACTCCGATGAGCTTGAAACTTCTTCCTTAGCATCTTCAAGCTTCTCCAAGCCTCCTTGCCGCATATGCACATCCTCTCCATGATCTCCATTGTGCTCTTCAAGACCATGATGAGTCCTTGGCGCATCAGGCTCCCAGCACTCTTGGCGGTTGGCAAGAATTAATATTGCCGACAATCTTCATGCCAACCGTACACTGTACCAGCTCTTCTACATTGTTGAAGGTGGGATCGATAATGGAATCCAACGTATCATGTGGGATGGTGGTCCCTGCGGACCGGATCACTGGATGACAGTAATCGCGGACTTGTTTCCTATTGCTACATCGTTTAATGCAGCTGTATTTTTGTTCGGGTACGGCGATGGAAGTGGGTCTTTATATGCATGTTGTACAGTGTTGCCGTTGCGTGCACCGTCATCTACAACACGCCCGGAGCTCAAGATTGTGATAGCTCACTTAGGTGATTCGAACCAACACTATTTGTCTAAATTTAGCTAGAGATTTTCCTGTACTGCCTATAGTGTCATTTTGGTTTAGTCACCATGAGTCTAGTGTTGCTGGTTGGGATCAATTCTACACTACTAGGAGAGCAAAATGGGATAGTCTTGTAACATCAGCATCTCTTTCATAGCACTAGAATATGTGACATTGCATGTTATTTGGTTGGAGAAAGACATTTATGAATATGGGGGACTTTCAATGTTTATTCTTTTTCATTTTACATGTCTAAGCTGTTAGAATTTGGTCAAAGAAGATATAATCTTCTCAATCTTATTTCCTGTCATTATTATGTGGAAATTTGATAAATGACATTGCAGGTTGATGTTGCAAATTACTCCATATAGGAATGTTTGATTTGTATATTTTTAGCTAGGGACTTTTAGCATATATATACTTATGGAAAATTTGTTCAAGAGTAATCTTTATCTTTCTTAAACCACAAGAAATAAAATTTTTTTGATGATAATTATAGTCACCACAAAAATTTTGGAATATTTAGATAAAATGCCATTTACTTGTATTAAAAGAATTTTAACAGTAAATTCCCTTCGTGAGATAGTTTATAGGATGAAATATTTGTTTTTCCCCCTAGCTAGGTATGAACCAAAAAGGAAAACAAGAAGAATAGACAAATTTATATATTTAAGGTTGGATTAAATCTACAAAACGAAATGGGACTTGAAAGTTTGTTTTCCCCTGGCAATGAGACTTAAAACTTTGAAACATTGAACGTTCCATATATTTTTCCTATTTGTTTAAGTTCAAAGTTGAATAACATAATTCACATATTCCATGTCCTGTGTGCTCTTGTTGTCATCCATTAATTTCCATGAATTATTATAAACTTTATAATAACTTCCCTAATTAATGTCTGGTTACAAATACAAATGTTTTGATGTTAATTAGAAGAAATAAAAATACAAATCATTCGGCCAAATGCCACTCCTGCATCATCTGCTCCAAAGCTGCCGCATGTTGCGCCGCCTTGTCTGGATCAAACACTTCTAACTCTTTGACTACGTGCCTCCCCCATTGACTCATGCGACTGACCCACTAAAAAAAGTCATAATAGCAAAAAAAAAAGTTAATATATGTTTAACGAATTGGAAAATAAAATTTATTGCCCTAAAGTATTTTTTAAAGTATTGGAGCAACTTAAAAAACAACTTACAAATTCACTGTTGGAACGACTCTGAGGGTGGGATGCAGATGGCTAAGTGTCCCTCAGGAGCCGAGGATGCGAACGAGTGAGGTACCATGCCAGATACTCAGGAGAACATGTTGAAGGATCCTCAGAAGTGGGTACGTAATCACTAAGAGGTAGGACGTATATTCTCGGGAAGCTCTTCGAGAAGTCGGCTGCATTCATATCAGGATGCTCGACCTTGTACTTTAGCGAAGCCCAAGGCCATATAGCCTTTAACGGCCTGGTTATCGAGGGGGGGGGGATGGTCTGCACATACCCCACCTGACTTAACACACGACCGGGCATGTATGGCTCAATAATATCCCGATATCGTACCCAGCCGGTGAATATGGTCCTCCGCGTGGGCGAACTCGGATTGGGACCGTAGGGCAACCACGTCACCTGCATATATTAATTAATTTATAAAATATAAGTCCCTAATTAAGCAAAATTAATAATATAGTGTAATATATTAATTACAAAAATAAGTTCAATTAAATATGATTTACCTTGGATGCGGTAAGCTGGTCAAGACAAACGCGCAATAAGTGTAGCCGGTCCACCAATCTGTCCTCAGGTTGGACACTCCACGTGCAAGCTCGAGGCGAGTCCGGTCCAACAATCAAGCGCTGTCGTTGGGGTCAAAACATGGAAAGTACTCGTATATCCACGCCTGCAGTAAGGTAAGGCAACCAGCAATACCTGACACTCTCCTCTACTAACCACCCCAAGCTGACGATAGAGATAAGCTAATGCCGCAGATCCCCATGAATACTCATGAACGTCCTCCAACCCGTCCTGGAACTCAACCAGGCAGTTCGGTCTAACTCGGTTTCCACTCTTGTCCACAAACAAGGTAGAAGCTACCATCACCCACATCCATGAAATAGCCACAGTCTCATCAAGCCGGTCATTTGAGCACAAATCGATGATCGAATCAGTCAAGACAGCGCCACTCTGCCATTTTACCTCAAGATCCTCCTCAGTCAACCCCAGAATCTTTATACACGAACTCCTCAAGGACGGAATAGTAGCATCGGCAGAAATCATCTGCCCATCCACTAGCAAACGGAGAATATGCCACACATCATGCAACATGATGGTCATTTTACCGAAAGGCATGTGAAATGAGTTCGTATCAGGCTGCCACCGCTCTACGAACGCACATATGACTGAACATGGTCGTATGGAGGTGCGACAACCCGGTGCCATCAATCATGTCCCGTGCTGCCGGTGACATGGTCTGGTGCCATTTTGTCAACTTCTCACAAACTGCTAATTTGTTCTAGCACTTCAGTATCCCTCTCATCTCGCCCCTACACATACGAGAGGCTACGTGCCTAAGAAAACTGGGAATCACGCTACCATCTACAGGGCCACCCGCCACTGGTCCCGTAACTACCCAGCTCTGATCATCATCAGTCCTGGAGCGTTTGCTACTCCCTGAAAGTATAATTCAATTAAGTTTTAAGAAGTTATTATAACCAGAATTAGTTATATCATAAATAAATAAACTAATTACCCTTAAACAAATAATAATAAAGTTAATAATTCATTTTCAAATGTTACAAATTAATGTAAACTTTTTACCTGATGACGATCCAGTACTAACAAAACGGCCATCTCTACCCCTTGTAATAGAGGCCGCAGGGGCCGCAGGAGCCGCATCATACCAAGTGGACTCCTCTGAATATGCCGTATCAGGATGCTCAAAACAAGATGGCACAGGCTGACCAACTACCTCCTCCACTCTTTCAGCGTCAGCATCCTCAACTTGAGTAGGATATCTATGCTGCCTCTCAACCTCTCTCTCCCTGCAGACGGAGGCGTTTACATGGCGACTCCTAATGTGCCGCGGGCCAGAGTCATCCTTCAGACTCAATTGTCTAGCAGCACCCGGGATCGATTTCCCGGCTCCTCCTCTCTACAATTATTAATAATTACAATTAATAATAACAAGCAGGGCGGCCTGCGGTTGCGCTGCAGTCATCTTTTTATTAGGGCTAATAGTGCATTACCTAAATTCTACTCCATCTCTAAGTAATTCATCAAAATAAAGCTAATATTCTACCCCTCCATCTCTAGATAATTCATCAAAATAAAGTTAATATTAATTGTTGTTTGAAATGTATGTTGATTATCTAAAAATACATAGTACGTTGCGGTCATATTTTAATTTTGATTGCAATTGTTAAATTAATAGACTCCGGTAGGTGGGAGAATTTGGCTTCTGCATAAGGAATGCCTAATTTTTTGTAGTCAAGGAGCATGTATAGTTGTCGTAGGAAAATTGAATTAGTTTAGAGCATTTGCAGGAGTATATGTAATTTACACAATGCATCACAAAATGATTGTACTTAGCATTGGCTAACAGTGCTTTTGGAAATGTGGAAATATACTTAACATAAGCAACTAATAGAAACCTCAATGAAAACCTCAAAAAGGAAATCGAATGATAAATAAAAAAAAAAACTTTTTGTAAAAGAAAAGAGGGTTTAGGAAAATGTTGCGGTGAGAACTGAAAGCTCCCCATTTTAGGTTATGTCATCCTAAGGCACTACTAAATTAAATGGAAGGATCTTATCAACGTCCACCTAGAAATTTTAGGAAACAGAACAGAGTCCATGTGAAACCAATTCAAAGAAATATTAGGGAAGAAGAAACCCACCCAAATAGAAATGAACACAAAAGGAAAACAGAACTGAAATGTCAATAGTTTACCCATGAATCAACCATTAATTATTGCAGATACATTTATAGCACCAATCTTTTGGAATTCCAACAGAGGAGTTGAACTGGTAAATCCTAATATCCACATACAATTAATATGTAATTAAAACACACTTAATCATAAATATAAAAATAGTAAATTACAAAAAAGGGTAGCAGGAAAAGTAAGGGAGGAAATTCATCGAAAACCTTTTTAGTCACCCGAAAAATGCGAAAAGACCAAAAAAAGCCAAAGGAGGCACCACATTAATCCTCAATTTGGCCTTTAAGTAATTTCCATAGTCACTAAAAATAATATATATTTAGGAAACAGAACGGAGTCCATGTGAAACCAATTCAAAGAAATATTAGGGAAGAAGAAACCCACCCAAATAGAAATGAAAACAAAAGGAAAACAGAACTGGAATGTCAATAGTTTACCCATGAATCAACCATTAATTATTGCAGATACATTTATAGCACCAATCTTTTGGAATTCCAACAGAGGAGTTGAACCGGTAAATCCTAATATCCACATACAATTAATACAAGTCATATTAGCCCGCGCTGGCGCTACGGGCATTCTTTATTTTAGAGTGGTGCTTGATTAACTGATTGAATAAGGAAATTAATATAATTAGGGCCACAAACATTTTTTTGTGCTAGAGAGGTGCTTGATTAATTGATTGAATTATATAAGGTTGCGGTAAAAATACAATTTAAATGGATTGGTTTTAATGTTGTCTCTTGCTATGGGCATAAATCTTTGTAAGCTAACTTTTTAGACATGTAAAATTAAGAAGGTCAAAAAACATGCTTTTATTTGTAAGTAATAGGAAGTGTTTAATAGGTGATAAAATATGTTGTTAATTGGATAATAATAGACGCATTGAAGAAAGGGTGTTTTAATTCAGAAGGGGAAAAACATTGAACAGTCCATGGTGAAGGGATGGGGAAGGTGAAGAAAGCTAGAAGAAAGAGATGTGAGGGTAAAAACATAGGGGAGTAATGAAAGGTTTGCTTTTTGACAAACCTGAAGATTGATAAGGACCGATGAGTTGAAAGGAAGTAGTAACTGAGTTGGTGAGAGGAAAAAAGAAAACAGTGGGGGAAACATTAATTAAGAGCAATTAAGGAAGGGAAATGGGTAATTACAAAAAAGGGTAGCAGGAAAAAGAAGGGGGACACTCATAGAGGGGCTTTTTAGTCATCTGAAAAGTGAGAAAATACCAAAAAAAGCCAAAAGGTCGCACCACATTAATCCTCAATTTGACCTTTTAGTAATTTCCCTGGGTACTAAAAATAATATATAGTATATATGTAATTAAAATACACTTAATCATAAATATAAAAATAGTAAATTACAAAAAAGGGCAGCAGGAAAAGTAAGGGAGGAAATTCATCCAGGGCCTTTTTAGTCACTCGAAAAATGCGAAAAGACCAAAAAAAGACAAAAGGAGGCACCACATTAATCCGCAATTTGGCCTTTAAGTAATTTCCATAGTCACTAAAAATAATATATAGTATATACAATAGGAAGAAATTAACTTATCTATTATTATGTTTACTTATTCTTTATAATTTTTTCTATTCAAGTAACTAATAATTAAATTCCATAATTAATCCTACCACTTAAATCATTAATATCGACTTTATTATTGATTAATTAATAATTAATGCATTAACTAATTAATTTAATAATAATTAAACCTATTAATAACTCTTCAAATTTTAATAAAATCATCATAATTAATAATTAATAAAACATATATATATATATACTATATATTATTTGAATACCCTCTGAAAATTACTAAAGGGCCCCAATCAACTTTTAACGTGGAAACACCTTTTCACCCCATTTTGGTCTTTTCACACTCTGGAAATTACCAATAGCTCCCATCAACTTTTAACGTAGGATAACCCTTTCGCCCCGTTTCGGTCTTTTCTCACCATGGAATTTACTAATAGGTCCCATCAACTTTTAATATGGGAGAATTTTTTCGCTCCGTTTTGGTCTTTTCTCAATTTAGTTAATTACTTAAGATTCCTTTGGATTTTAATACTATTGGGTTAATGTGTTTGGTTTTTAATGTATATTCTACCTTATTTTTCATTAACACGACATTAATTGTGTTTACTTTAGTCTTTTGTTTGTTTAGTTTATGTTGAATTAATTAGATGCGATCATGTGAATGAGTTTTTGTCTTTTCTCACATGGTTGATTACTTAAATATCCTTTAAACTTAACATGTTTGCTTGAAATGCGTTGTCTTTATATGTCATTTTATCATAAGGGTGTAATTAGTGCTATATCCACCATTTTCCTTAGTTTTTAGCTTTGGCCTTCGGTTCCCGGTAAAAAATTGTTGGAATTTCTGGGTCTTTTGTTGAAGCATCCGACTCAAACACGTTGATTTGATTAGGCTCCATTTGTTTACTCATTTTTAGATTTTCATCCTAACTTATAGTTTGGTTTGTGCAATTGCCTTTCGCCGGTTCGTTTTTCTACCGAAATTCGAAGAGCCTTTGCTCATAAATGCATTTTGAGTTATGGCTATTTGGGTGCACTGCCGTTTTTTAATCCAGTATTAATGAAAATGCAATTAATACAGTTTGTGCTTAAAAAAATCTCTTACCATCTTTTCGTTTTCTAAGAGGTTCCAAATCACTGAACTATTCGTCTTCCCTCCTTTTTTTCTTCCCATCGTTTTTTGGTTTTTGTCTTTTGTCATTCCTTCTAATGTCCCTAGAGAAACAAATTGGACAGAGTTTCTTCTATCTTTTCCCAAGTTCCTTCCTCTCAATGACTTTCCTCGTCCCTCTCTTCGAAACGCAACATTAGTTTTGGGATTGGCCAATTTATTTTATTGACCTTAGGAGTGTATGTTCCTAGGATTTTGATTGCTTAGAATAATGGTTTAGAGTAAATGTCGTCCAGGGGGTGCGCTCCCTTTCATCACCCACTTCGAAACACCACATTAGTTTTGGGTTTTGTCAATTTATTTTATTGACCTTAGGAGTAGATGTTCTTAGGATTTTGATTGCTTAGAATAATGGTTTAGGGTAATTGTCGTCCAAGGGGTGCGCTCCCTTTGATCACGCACTTTCTCTTTTCTCTAAAAACCATATTTTTTTTCCTTTTCAAGCTCTAGCAGAACGCAAAAGCAAAATTCCTCAACTTCAACTCTCAAAAGGGAAATTAAAGGATTTTGGCCTAAGAAATTGACTTGAAGGGGGGGGCAGTGGAATTTACGACGGAGACTAGGCTCTATGGCCTTATTAATTAACTAGGTTTGTATACGATCCACTCTCCTATCTTCTTTTACCTATTATTAAATATTTTTCTTTGTTATTCTTACCAAATTTGGCTACCTATTGTTTTCCACTGCTTTCTTTTATATATGATATATAGATTACAACAATTTGCTGTTCAGTTCGTCCCTTTTCACTTCTAATATTTAGTTTATGAGGTTTGGGTTTGATTAGATGGACAGAGGAAAAGAGTTTAATTTAAGTTTTTTATATAATGGGTTTAGAGGAAAAGACAGGTTTGTTTACATTGTTTGCTTTGCCTTGATGTGTCTCATTAAATTTTCCAAGTATGATATCAATGGCGTCGAGTAGTTTTTGATTGAATGGAATTTTCTCTGATATTGATAGTTCTTCAATAATGTGGAATTTAAGAGAATTTGTCCTCCCAAGGAATACATGCATTTTTTTCTTTTAGATTATTATTTTTCCTGATTTGAAAGCTAGCTGATTCTATTGTTTATCCACTATTCGCTCCACTAAATTAGAACCCTTAGAATTATTACAAAAGCTATAAGACTATTATTTTATAAAATTGCAATATTTAGTTAGAGTAAAATTTAACAGAAAAGAACTAAGTATGCATGAAATATTTAATGAACTGAGTCTCCATGTAGAATTGAGTTTGCAAGCAACTTAATTCATTTATCTCTATCATTTTCAAACGGGTTTCAAATATGAAGTAAACAAGTCATTTGAGTAACTGAATATATTATAGTACAGAGTGAAAACCTGTAGGAAAGTGGATTTACTGAATGCGTATTCATTATGAGAGGGAAATATGATCATATAGGTATGAAGATATGCAAGAAATGTTTAGCAACTCTTCTTAGGAAATCAGCCACTACAGTGAACAAATGACAGGTTAAGAAAACCCACATATACTTATTTTTATACCAGTTATTTAATTGATCTTGAAGCTATCACTTCCTCAATTGGAATGGTCTAATAAGTTTAGCTTCTTTTGTTGTTTATTCGATAATTGTTGTGTAGTTGGAATGGTCCTTCTACGCTAGAGATGTTGAGGAAGAAATAATTCCTACTTGCACGTTAATTATGGATAAGAATATTAAGAGTTAGCATTTAGCAATGTTTTTGGATCATTATTAATTCCAAGTCCTCTGTTTTATTTATTGTTATTTCTCAGGAACTTCACATTGGAATTGTTTTCTAGAATTCACTTGGCAGAGAATTCTTTTCTTGAGGGCGTAAATTGGTGAAATCCGTTTCGAATCGTGACTTGAGGAAGACTACGTGTTTCTTGATCTTTAACCATATCAAGTTTTAGTATCGGGGTATGAATTTCTTCACTTCTAAGTATTAAGTAGTAAAATTTTTTTTATTGGATATTTTTGGTTTCCGGACATTTGCTTATGATTTGCTTATTGTTGTTGGGTTTTTTTTTTTTTTTGTAATAGTCAATGATTTCCAATTCCCATAATCTCTTCAAAGAATCAATTAGAATTCTCGATGACAAACTAGAAGACAAGTTCAATATCTGACTTAGAAGTAGAGAAAAACCCAACCTTTAATGATTGAAATGTTTTTATTTGTGTCTAACATGAAATTATAGTGAAATATTTTTCTTTTATTTGAGTCTAATATGAAATTGCTTCTTTTGGTGTAAAGTAGTAAAATCAATTAGAGTCTGAAATGTTTTGTGCAGCAAATAATTCAGCATAAGGCTACTCTTATAGGTTTGATCAGATTAACGCCTTAATTTTTCATGCACTTTTGTTAATAGAAATATTATAAAATTGTTTGAGTGGTTAGAATGTCTGAATCAAATCTGTTATAGACCACTTGATCATCAATATTCTACATTTCTTCAATAATTGCTTAAGATGTATTTTGATTGTTATTTACATTGCTTCATTCTAATTACTTGAATAGTCTTCGGCACAAATTAATTAAGACCTCAATTGCAGGGATAAGGAAAAAAATGGTTTACAAGTTTTTGTTAATAGCGATGATAATATGTATTAGCTTCCAATAAAATGTTGTGGGAAAACTTTCCACATGCTATGTTTGTTCTTTAATATTGATTTACACTTCAATTCTTATCCAGGAAATATGGTTTATAATATTTGTTATTTCTCTATTATATGTATGCTGCTTTCAATAAAGTGTTGTGGAAAAAAAAAACCCCCATCTGCTGTGTTTGTTCTTTAATATTGATTTCGGATTCTTATTTAGAAAATACGGTTTATGATGTTTTGTGCTTTCTCTATTATTGCATACCGACAAGTGATACCTGTGAATCCCCTGGGTTATAGCAGTGGCATTTGGCTCTTCTCCGATCTCAGAAATCCCTCTTTCTAACAAATAGCACCGAGAATGAGATCAGAGTCAACTTGATAAAAGTTTAGAAAGCCATTACTATATGAGAGGTACACAATATAAACATTCAAATGTGTTAAATTCATTTACTTTTACAACTTCTAACTATCTTAAGAAAAATCCAACATGTTGAATTAAAAAACCACCAAGGTATTGAAGAAATGGAAAGCAAAACCTTTTGAATTAGAGGATATGTTTATGTCTTTTAGTTTTAACTTTGGATGTTTAAGTTATTAGCCTTTAGAATTAGAGAGTATATTTCTAAGAAAGGACATAATTTGTCACGCCCCGACCCGGAAGTCGAGCGTAAACAACCGCCACATCTCCTTGAACTACGTGCCGCGCGTCACACGTATCTAATGTATCGCGAAGCGTCGATACCAGATCAAAAACATTAAAAAGAGAACATAGTATAAATTTTATATACTGACAGTTTACAAATCAGAGTAAAAGCGGAATCATCAAAAACCGAAGTAGTAAAAGTATTCTAATAAATCAAAAATCAAGTCAAATCCAAGTAGTGAGTTAGTAAACAAGAAACAAGGCACGGGGAATGAAAATGAACAGAGACAATGCCAGTGGGACCCATCACATAGTGAGAAATACCTCTAAGAGCAGTGATAACAGCCTACGCCACCGACTCGATCGTCCAAGAATGCGCTGAGCCCTAACTACCCTGAAACACAACAAGAATTTGAGGGGATGAGTACACGAATGTACCCAGTGAGTGAGCCACCCTCAAAAGAGAACCGGAAGAGGGTGGGGTGCACTCACAACCAAAACACGTAAGAATACCAAGTTATAAAATCATGGTTAGCAATAAAACAGGTATAAGAAATCATTTATCATTTTCATAAACAAATGGGCTGCCAATAAAACCTATCCGGAGTGACTTTGGCCCGAGTCAACCTCCGGAACCGTCAGGGGCATTTTCGTCATCATCAAATAATTAGTAAAAACATCATTTTTCTTATTTTTCCAAACAAGCTAGTTCCCCTGACGTTAGCTTGGGTCCGGTACTGCGTGGTGGCCGCAGCACACCCAATTTAACTCTCCCATGCACACGTCGAACCGGTAGATAATTAAATATAACGTGTCGGGCCTTGAGCTACGAACCATGTGGATCCAAAATGAGAGTCATGGTCCGTTAAAACAAACACACTGGCGCTGGGTTGCGTACGAGACGCTCGACCAACAAGTCATACGTACTCCTGGAGCTACGTCCATAAGTCCCCATATGCTTCAACAAGTTCTTTAAAACAAATCAGGTTACTTATGCACCCAAAACATTTATCAAAACATTTTATAAATCATTTATGTAAAACTGTAATAAAACATTTCCTCAACGGGTTCTCCGTTGAGAATAGCCCACTCACAGTTCAGGGGACTCGTACACCCCCAGAGTCAATCCACGGTGAGCCTGACTGGTGTCTCGATCAGCGCCTCAGCCGTCTGATTGAGAAGCACGTGCAACACAATAAAATCATTAAAACCAGTATAATAATCAAAGTTTATAAACCATAGTAAAACAAAGACAATCAACCAGAACCAGGGTTGTAACCCAAAATACCAAAACTGTCAGACAAAATAAAAAGAAATCACAAGAAACACATAACCCAACCCCAAGATCTCACTTAAACGATCTTAGCATGTCTATATAAGTCCTTCAAGGTTGTAAGATGAGTTCCGAATTCGTAATGCACAATCTAGAGTTCAACTAATCATTTCCGACGTTTAAGGGCAAAAATGCAATTTAGTCAACCATGGGTAAAATGGTAATTTTAGCCAACCAAGGGAAAATTCGTAATTTTAACATCTTAAGGCTGATACAGTAATACTTTAGCCTTAAATTTTCAATTATCATGTTCGAATAAGCCAAATCCTATTCTAAGGGCAAAGTTGTAATTATCCTCGTTCGAGGGTAAAATGGTCATTTATACCAATTCTAGGTACCACAACACACATACAAATTTATTGATGTGAACAACACAGTCAAATTGTCTCAATTTCCACCCTTAAGGGTAATTTCGTAAATTTGACGACATAGGGGCATAATGATAATTTAGTCAATCAAGGGTAACATGGTAATTTTACCCAAAAAGATCACTACGGTAGCTTTCCAATTCCGAAAGTGTGATCTAGCCAGCTAATTACTTGTATTACCCTGACAAGGGTAAAAGGGTAATTATACCTATCGAGGGTATTACGGTAATTTTACTCTCTTAGAGTATGATGACATTCTTTACGTGTTCTAGTTGTTGACCCTAATCGGTCGGATTCGAAATCGCAACTTAATAGGATAAGTTAATATACTTTTACTAACTAGGGGTAATATGGTAATTCAACCAGTTAAGGGTAAAACGGGAATTTATGTTTCCACAAATATTACGGAATAACACGTGAACTATTCGGACATATTAACACAACCGACGTGGTCGAATTCTTTAAATTCCTCTTAAAAAATTAATTCCGTAATTTAATATCTTAAGGGCAATTTAGTAATTTTATTCTACCCGTCCAAGGGTAAAATAGTAATTCCCCCAACCAAATTATTGGACCCAAATCTTTATTAAAAAAATTCTCTTTTTTTTTCTTTTTTTTTCCTTTTTTTTCCTTTTCTTTTCCTATCCTTTAATTTCAATTGGGCTTGGGTCCTTTCCATTCATTTTTTTTATTGGGCCTGGGCTGGCCCAAGCGCTGCCCCAGGCGCTGGGCAGCTGGCCGCTAGCCCAAATGGCTATTTTTTTTTTTTGGGTTGTTTGGCTACCGGAGGCGGGTCGGAATCTGGAATTTTTTCCAAATTCCGGCAGCCCTTGTTTTGTCCAATTAGAACCATTTTTCAACACATTTTTCACCAAATTTGCATTCCAAAATACTACCCAACATATCTAATTACAAACCCAATAAGAATTAAACATCAAATCATCCAAATCATCAACAACATAACATTCATCATCAATTCCATAAAGCTTTCACTTACCAAAAATCCAAACTCTTAACTCCTTACTCCTCAAGTGCTCTTTTATGCTTCAATTCTCTTGCTTCAACCTCCCAAACACATACTAAATTAAAAACTTCATAAAAACTTCAACTTAACATTAAATAAAATCCAAATAATCATCAAAGTTCATCTCCACTTACCTTAACCCCAATACAATGATTTCCATTCATTCCCCAAGCAACTTTCACCTTGCCCTTTCTCTCCTTCATTCTCAAAAACGAAACCAATGTTAAAATCAACCTACAAATAACTTGTAAATATTAAAATATTCAAGGATTTTCCTTACTAACTTTATTCCTCAAACCCACTCAAATGCCCATGGAATCCAACATAAAAGCCAAGGCTTGAGAGCTCTAGATTAATGCTTAAATACTCTATTGTTGCATGCTAATTTTTGCTAGAATGTGAAGTTGGAATTTTGAGAGAGAGATGAGAGAGCATTTTCGGCAATACAGAGAGAGAAAAGAGAGGAGAACCAACGGGGAAAGAGACAAGAAGAAGAGAGTGAATTCTTTATATAACAAGTGATGGTAAAATTACATTTTTTGCCCAAAAACTCTCATTTCCTTCTCATTGGTCCCAAAACTTTCCTTTCAATTTTTGATACTCTACCACACCAATTTAATCTCAAATAAAATTCTAATTTAATTCAATTTAAAATTTAGGCTTCACATAATTTATCGGAACTTAGGAAATAATTACTTTTGATTTATGAAATTATGTCAACTATAATTTCCTACAATATCATCAATCCCCATTACAATGTGAGTAGATTCAATTTATAGATACAAGTTTTCTCCTGCTCCTTCACTACACAGAATTAACTCATATATATAAATGGCAAATTATTTTCAGAAGGATTTACAATTTTACATGAATTGAAAGATAAAAGAACAATGATGCAATATATATCTACTAGAAACAACTTAATGCGTTCAACAATTATGAACGAAATCTAAAGATACCCACAGCCCAAGCGTGGGCTGCCCTTCTTGTTAATATATTAATACTTGATAATCCTAATTCTTATACCCTAAACTTAGATAATTAATAACTATTTCATAATAATTCAATTAATAATAATAATAACATTAATAATAAT
>AWUE01013469.1:0-62681 GCA_001974825.2 Corchorus olitorius
CGGGTCGCGACCCACCGTCTGCCCTGGTCGGTCACGACTCGAGCCGATGGTCGTGACCCACCATCGACTCGGGTCGCGACGGACTGTGGGTCACCACCGACCTTGCCATGGTGGGTCGCGATCCAGTCGCTACCCACTGAGATTCAGCCCCAGTCCGACATCTCGGCTCAAATTCATAAATTTTTTGTGTTTCTTCAAAAAAAACATACCGAAATTCGGAGAAAACCTTTTCCCATCCCACGACGTCGCCCTTCCATGATTTTAGATGTTGTTGGGTTGATTTTAGATGTTGTTTTGAATGATTAAGGTTGAGAGAATTTGTTTGGCAAAAAAAAACAAAGTTGAGAGAATTTGAGAGTTTAAGTTTTGAAGGAAAATGAAGTAAGGGTAAATATGTCTTTCGCGCGGGGGGTATTTAGTAATACACTTTATTTATTGATGATAACAATGACGATTCTCTGAGATTGAACCGGAGCTCCGTTACACCTTACAATACAACTTCCAAGTGCCCCTCTCTTTCTATCTCAAAATTTTCTTTCCACTTTCTTTATACTATAATTTTTAGTTTCATGCCCCAAAATTTTCCCTGTAACCACACCCAATTTATTCTCAAATTATGGATTTTTCAATTACTTGGAATAAGCAAAAATAAGATTATCATTATGTTAACAGTAACGAGTACATTTGGGATTGCCTTGTTGACTGTTGAAAGAATTAAGAATCTGTTGTTGTTAATGCAATTTGGGCACCGTCAATAGAAGGTTTGGAAATTGGATTTTTTTTTTTTGGCATCATGGAAATTGGAATTTAGGAAGGGAGGAATGCTAAGGAAACTCTCTCCCACACTCTCTCTTAGAAACTCTCTTTCTTATTTGGCCACATCACCCCCTCCTCCCCACTCAAAACCGGTTACCTCTTTGGAAAATGAGACAAAATCAACCAAACTTTCTCAAATCATTTTTTTCTTTGGAAAATCCTCTAGTCAAAGTTTGTACTTCTCTGTCTTCTCCTGTATATGGCCCACGTATATCCCAAGTCCCAAAGTTTGGTTTTTTTTTTTGGAAGAAAAACGGAAACAGAAAAACTAAAATAAAGTTTGGTTTTCATTAAGCAGATTATTTTATCATATTTGATATAATTTTTTTCATTTAATCAAAATTAATATATTTATAAATTCTATTTTCTTAGAAAATTTTTAAGAGAATAGAATTATAAAATATTTAAAATACAAAGCTAAATTTAAAATAATGATATTCTCGAAATATATTTAAAAGAGGTATTTTATGAGTTTTTTGTTTTTATTTCAATTAACATGATCAATCAAATTTCATTAAAAAAAAGCATTCAAGATGTTTCATAATTTAATTAATATACATTATTTCAAAATGTTGTGTTAATAATATAAGCGTGTCGGATTGTATACAACATATGACAACTACGACTGACCTGCAAAAGAGGAAATCGTGAAAGAAGGGACCCTGGGTTCATCCTGAGGGGACCCTCTCTTATGGTTAAATTAGTCAAATCTTAAGATGTTTAGAGAGAATAAGAGTTTAATAGCTATAAATATCTTAAGCGATTTGTCCCAACTTAAACAGGTTTCAAGTTCGAAACCTTGTGTATACAACCGCCCCCGTTGCTAGACTCACCCACCAAACCCAAGTGCGTGACCCGGATCGAATCTGAATTAGCCAAAACAAAACTCTGGATATCTGGTAGAAAACAAAAAAAAAGTATATTTAATATGAGTTCAACACAATTAATTTAAACTTGATGTGGTACGTGGTGAAAGGTAAAATCTAATACTCATTATATATAAAGATTTATCCCTTAAACAAGGTTTCAGGTTTGAGTCTTGTCTATGGAGAAAATCATTATTGAGAGAGCTTTACCCCCATAATGAGTCAATCCGGCTAAAAAAAAATAACTTGTAAATATACAAAAAATATTTTAAGATTTGAAAAAATCTTTACAAGTGCAAAAGTTACTGATAAGTTATTAATGAAATATAAATTAAGTGCATTATTAGGAAGAAAAATGTGTATAAATTATATAGGGTATTGTTAACAAAGGTTCTGAGATGTAGAGTGAGGCAACGTCACAGACAGACAAGGATCCACAGAAGGTGGCAGAGAGGAAGGCCGGAGCAGTTCCTTGATGATGAGTGTGCGGTGACAGGCAGTGTTGGTAATGGTTGTTTACGGTGTTGGAAGTTTCTTTGGGTCAGAGAGCTTTTTGGAGAGTCAAGTCCCTATATGCTGTGAATAATGGAAGAATGATTAACCTTTTCTCAGTTGTCTAAAGGTCTTATTTATACCCTTAATTTTAATAAGTAACCGCCCCCACGTTCTCATTTTTGAGATCGTGGGTTATAGGTAACCGTTTATGGGCATGAGTATTTATCATGTATAGTATATAGTAGGTAGTATGGATGGCATCACTGGGCTGGGTGAGTATTGTACTGGGTGAGTGTGGGTTTGTAAGTGAGTATTACACCAAGTGAGTATTTTGTTGGGTGAGTAGGGTAGGAACACGTCACTCTCATCAGGTAAAGGTTGAGAGTAGTACTCTCAACTTGCCTCCTAGCCCGAGCCTCCAAGCCAGCTCCCCTGTACATCCCAAATGGACTAGACTATGAACCCTGCCACGTGTTCAAAGTCTAACCCTTATATTATTATATACATTAATACATGATAATATTTAATTGAAATCATATATTATAAGCGTGACCAAAAATCATCATCTACAGGTATTATAAAAAAAATATAATATGGTGAATTAAAGTACTAAACTATTCGGCCTTAAGTTAAAAAAAAAAAAACGAAAAAACTAATTCAGCCTTGGGGAAAAAAGCTAAAATATTGTGTAGTAGAAAAAAAAAAAGGAAGTTTTTTTTTTTAATACCAGAACTAAGTTAAGTTTGGCCCACATAAAACAAATGCAAAATATATGAAATGTGATTTATGAATATTATATATATATATATATATATGAGAGCCAACAAGTTACAACAAGTTACCAGTTTTTGATGAGAAAAATTGGATGAGGTGGCCTAATTAGAGAGAGAGGGTGAGAGATTCAATGAGCTGCGCAGTCTTTTTATGCATTGTGGGCCCGTATGAAACTGTAGCCATTAAATGTTGGAAGTGCTTTTAGGACCACTCATTTGGTATAAAAATAAATTGAGTCAAATGTAAAAATCAAATTACCTCTTGTAAAGGTTTTCTTATTATGTTACAAATAAAAAATTAAAATTCAAAAAGTAAAACTTTTTTTAGCAGAACGAGGCACTTGTCATAATAAACAATGGGCTTATATGGCCTACATTTTGGCTTTATTTATTTTTCCTGAGAAAACTTTAAAATTATTAATTGTCATAATTAATTTCTTAGATGCATTATTTAATAATTAAATATTAATACTAATGATTTATCCTTTATTTTTTCTCCTCTACCAATATCAGTTTTTGTTTTTCATTTTACAAACAAATACTCTTATTAACTTCATCTTGAAATCAACCTGAAGCCACATTTAACATCATTCCAATTAGGCCATTCAATATATTGAAGATTAAATGTGTTTAACATTAATTTCATTAGAAACTTATTATCTCATTGAACTCATGTCAAGCCAAACTATTATATTTCGTATTTGACAGTATAGATCTGCATGTTATCACAAGATCTAACAAATCAATTTTTAAATTAAATGAAAGTAGGCTTGATTTAGATAATTGTATAAAACTATAATAAAATTATTTAGTTTTGCTTTGGGGTTTGATCCCATTACTAGTAAGGGTTTGCCTAATCATGCTTTAAATTTCACCATACATGATTTGGTGTTTGACCATTAAGATTTGGGGTTTAACCATTACGCTTTGGGGTTTGATCCCATTACTAGTAGGGGTTTGCCTAATCATGCTTTTAAATTTCACTATAGATGATTTGGGGTTTGACTATTACGATTTGGGGTTTGATCCTATTACTAGTAAGGGTTTGCTTAATCATAAATTTTGATAGTCAAACCACAAAAAACATTTCACTATACAGGCATGGTCAAACCCTCAAATTTTAATAGTCAAACACCCAAAATTTAATAGTTAAACCCCAAAGTTTGATAGTCAAACCCCAATGTTTGATAGTCAACCCCCAAATTTTGATAGTCAACCCCCAAAATTTGATAGTCAAACCACAAAAAACATTTCACTATACAGACATAGTCAAACCCCAAAGTTTAATAGTCAAACCTCCAAAGTTTAATATTCAAACCCCAAAGTTTGATAGTCAAATCACAAAAAACATTTCACTATACAGGCATAGTCAAACCCCCAAAATTTAATAGTTAAACCCCAAAGTTTGATAGTCAAACCACGTTAAACCTTACCCCAATCGAAGCACTCACCTCTATTTTGTCCCAAAACTATGTTGGCAAATTATATAAGGTATTAATTTGTAGTTTGAGGTGTGGGGTTTGGGGACTATAACTTACATTGATGATAACTATCAAAGAATGAATTGGAAATACATCAATGATGTTGTAACATTATGATATTATAAAATGCTCGATTTGAGTCTAAAACTTATAATTATACAAATTAAGTCTAAACTCTAAACAAGGTCCAACAAATCAAGTTTAATTTAAATGAAAGTAGACTTGATTTAGATAATTGTATAACACTATAGTAAAATGCATGGTCAAACCCCAAAAGATGATAGTCAAACCCCAAAATTTGATAGTCAAACCCCCAAAGTTTGATAGTCAATCCCAAATTTAAATGATTAAATTTAAAGAAACACATATAAACTAACACTAGGAATATAATAGTAATGGTCAATGAATTATAATCAATAATAGAGTTCCAATCGATATTCGTTATTGACATCTTAATAGACTTTGAACTAGCTTTGTAGTTATATATGTAGTGAACATGGAAGTTGAACAATTTGTTGGTTTCAAAGCTTGCTCAAGTTTTGTAAATAATAATAGACAGTTAAATATACTATATAATAATATCTTATTAGTGATGATATTATAATATAAAATGCTCTATTTGAGTTTAAAACTTATAATTAAACATATTAAGTCTAAAGTCTAATTTAACTCTCTTTAGGAAAAAAAAAAAGCTCACTAAAATTTGTTAAATATGCATGTATTAATTTAAATTTTAATAACATTATTTTGATTAGCTTAATAAGTTTGCATATCACAATTTTGATCTTTTTCTCAACCAAATTAATTTCATTTTGTTGTATTAGGATTGTATATTTAACAATTTTTTTTTTCACATCAAGATTGTATTTAACAATTATGATTTTTTTTTCAACCAAATTAAAATTAGTTTTAATTTATTGAGCCTATAAAAAAATTCTGCCAAATCTTTAAATTAATTAAATATGGAAAATTAATTTATTATTAATTCCTAAAATCCTTTAAACCTAACCGGTTAACCCATAATTTTCTTTAAAAAAAAAAAAAGCTTCTGCTCCTCTCTTCTTGCTTGTGACGGCGTTCTTATGTCTTCTTCTTCTTCTCTCTTTTTCTTTGATTTAGGGAAAATTAAATATTTACGCCCTTGATTTCCCCTCGTTTTGGATTCCCAATCCTCCTTCTCCAAAGAAAAGAAAAAAAAAGATTCCCACTCCTTCCTGGTATTTGATTACATAATTTTTTTTATTTTCAATTTAGGCATAACTTGATTTTTTACTTTCTTTCTAGGCGTTGGAACAAGTGGGGTTTAATTTAAGGGGAGTGATGTAGGGGAGTGGAGTTTGTTCAAGTATGTGGAGGAAGCAGAGTTTGGATCTGGGAATCCAATTTTTTTTTTTGGCCAAATGGGACATGAGGAAATTATTGGGTGGTTTCTAATTTGTTGGTGCTTAAAGCTCAATATTATTTATTTATTATTCTATATATAAAACTGATTGCATTCAAAAGAAAAGGAGCTTAGTAGTTTACCCGAATTATATTAGTTTCTTAGATTAGCTTGAATCTGGTTTGGACCTGGTTTGAATCTGTTTTTTAGCTGTTTTACAAAAATCTCCATCCCCTTTCAAAACTAGTCTTTCCCAAGAAATCCTTGTTTTGTTTATTTGCTTTCTGACTTTGGTTTTTAAAATTACAGAACTCTTAAACCTTACATTCTTTCTTTTTCAAAATCCCACTCCAAAAAATTCTAGTAAATAAAAAAGAATTCTGGATTTTTCATATATATCTTTGTTTTTATGGTTTTTCATATATATATAGTAGAGGCCAAAGACTTCTGGAATTTACTCAAAAACAAATTCTTTTCATTTTTTTTCTCAATAACAAGATCAGTGTCTATACATGTGGTAATAATACCAGAAAGTTCATATTGTTCTTGAATATTTAAGGCTTTTTTTTTAATAAATAATATTTTAGAATTTTAATTTTGATAATTCAATATTTATTAAATCCAAAACATTATGTTTAACCACAAATTTAATTAAAATGGAGATTATATTAAAAAAAAAGCAATAAAAAAATTTGACATGTGGGCTCACAAGCTTATTTATTATTCACAAAAGACCATTTGTAATTTGCATACAAAGGCTTTATCCGTTGGTAAATCCCGGTTTTCTATGCATTTTCTGTCACCTACCTGACATCTACAACAATATTTTTTTACCAATTTTACCCCTGACCGGCTAGTCGACGGTGAAAATCAAAGCAAAAGTAAGCATTTTTAATGGTTATCCTTTCAGCAGCATTTTTTAGTGGTTCTCCTTGCTTTAGGGCCCAGTGAGTCCCAGCGGCTCATTGTAGCCGTGGCCGAGAGAGAGTTTCCAAAGGAAAGTGTTAGAGTGAGTGTCCTTAGCATTCCTCTTTGGGAAGGTAAATCTTATTTGGAGATTTTCTTGTCTTTTATGGGTTTTGGTGTTAACTGCTTTCTTTTTTGCTACATGGTGTTAACGGCTTAGTAATAGTGGAAGAAGTACTTTATGGGTTTTGTTGTTGATGAATATATGTGGTTTTGATGTTTTAGCGAAACATTTTGTTGATGAATTTATTTTAATTTTCATGTCTTTTAGAGCAAAAAATCTTTACAAAATCAATTGAAATTTGAACCATTATTAAATAAATTTTTAATTTTTAATATCTTTTCAAAATTTAAATTTATTTTTATTTTTTTAAGAAAATCTATCTATCTACTTATAGATATTATTATTATTATTATTATTATTATTATTATTATTATTATTATTATTATACTATAATAACAATCCCTCATGATTAACTTTCACTGTTCACTTTCAGATGCTGACATATGTGCTATTTTGATTGGATGTTGTGTTGTTGGTGTTATTTGGGTCGGTTGTCTTCTGGGCTGCATTTTCTTTGAGTTTTCCTTTGGGTATTTGTTTGGGCTCGATCGGGTTCCTCCTAGGTTTGGTCTTTTGTTTTTTTTTCCAGTTCTTTTCCAATTGTGCGCACTATATCCCGGTTTTCCCTTTCTCTTCCCTTCTTGGCTCTTTCTTTTCATCTCTCTTCTCCCCTTTGTCTAGAATAGATTGTTCTTTTCTTTCATTCTGTCGTTTTTGGGTTCTGTTTTCATCTCTCTCCTTCTCTTCGTTGACTCTGCCAGGCTGCCAGCTCTTCTCTTCGCTTTTTTCCTTTGTTCTGTCATTGCTCTTTGTTACTCTGTAGACATCCATTTTTGGCTTATATCCTTTAAGTTAGTATATTTGCTTCTGCATTCGCATTTAGAGTCATTTTCTAATTCACTTTTGGCATTTAGTAAATTCAATTTTGGCATTTAGCATAGCTTATAGTAGATTGCATTCGAAATGCAAGAGCCCAACAATTTTTTTATTTCACTTCTTTTGCATAGTCTATATACAACTAGAAATGCAAGAGCCCAACAATTTTTTTATTTCACTTCTTTTGCATAGTCTATATACAACTAGTCATCTTGGGTTTAGTCATCTAGTATAATCTCCATTTAGTCCATTTAGTTTAATTAAATCCTTGCATATTTAAATCACATTTGCATGCCATTCGCATGGTCCATGATTTCATGCAGACTTTTAAGGCCTTCACTTAGCTCCCTGGACTTGCTTTTAGTTATATTTGGTTTGGAAGCCATTTCATCACAAAATACACAAAAAAATTGAAAATTAGAAATCACAAAAAGAAGTTTCATTTTTTTTGATTGCATAGCTAATTTAGATATTTCTTTGCATGACATACATAGGGCATTAAATCATTTCACTTTCTAATTAACTAATAATAGGGAGTGCATAATGGGAACTTTGTTTCTTTATTGCCACTTACAAGATCAAAATGTAAAAAAAAAGAGTTCCATTTACACTTTGCAGTTTATCAAGTACAAAATATTTACACTTTTCTTCTCCTTTCTTAATCACAAAAGTACAAAAATAGAATAACCCCAAGTCTAATAGGAGGTCGAATGCTCTTTCTCCTAACTGGAATTTCTCCCCAAAATTACTCTCAACTTCTCTAAGTCCTCAAATTGGCGACCCTGAAGCTTCCAAATAGTGTTGCTTCACTTGAACCCTCCATATCAGATTTTATTGCTTACCAATGCCCTTCGAGAATTCTATCCATAAGGATAGGGAAAGAGAAATCAGTCTCACATACAACAACATTAACTGGCATTTCCACAAAAAAGTCACTCAATTTTTCTACACCTTTTCATTACACTTCAGCAAGCATAATTCTACATTTTCATCATTCTTCACTCATGTTCAGTCTACAACATACATAATCACATTCCGCATTTAAACATCCAGAATACAAAAACAGAGCATATACATTCCCACACATCCAACACTCAATTTTATGGCAGTTTCTCTTTAATATAAATCATGGCATACATGAACATTCATGGCACAAGTAAATGCACAGTTTAGCAAGTAGAGCATTTTCGCATCAGTAGGCATTTTTAGTTCATACAACATTCATTTTGCATCATTATTCTAGTCATTAGTTATACACTCATATACCAGCACCAAAATCATCAAGCTCACTCTAACATGCAGTTCAACACATTCTTGCCATATCAAAATCCTGGCATCTTTGCACAACACTTCAGCACTAGTGAAAACTACAAAATCCAGCATACATTCTAGCAGTTAGAGTAGAGTATTCTCATAATAAACAACAACATTCAGTCCATATTGTAGCAAAAACATTCAAGTCCATTCGAAGTAATCCAGGGTAGCAACATTAAGTTCATCAATGCATACAGTAAATTTCAGCAGCATACACTAATCATTCGCATCTCATGTCATCATCTTAGGATTTCAATTTCTCTTCTCAAACACAATGCAGCAATGATTCAATTTCAGTAATGATTCAATTTCAGTCTCAAAATAAAGCAAAACGGAGCAGTGTTTATACCAATTTATCACAAATGGCATTCTATCACAATTGGTTTCGCCATCCCACTCACGACAAACAAATGAAAAAAAGTGGGAAATTTACTTGCTATACAGATGTTTTCTTCAAAGAGACTTGCAGCACTGAGAGGGAAAGGCACCCAAGTAAGCAACAGGTTTCACCTGCTAAGAGAGAGAAACACGTGAGTAGCAAATTAAGATTAAACAAAAGGGGACAAAAATGAGCCAAGGACAAACAGAGAGACAAGGACAAACAAAGAGACAAAGAGCTTCTCACCAGCCAATACAGACAAAAACAGAGTATTTCCACTGCCAGCTCAAATTCTCCCTCACGTGTGGCAGCAGAGTGATCCCTTCACACAGTTTCACCTTGAATCGCCACCTGCACTAAACAACAAGAAAGGGGAATTAACTAAAAAGAAAAATGGAGCGAAAATTGGAAAAAGAGGGAGTCGTGAGATAAAACAGTTAAGCTACGGCTAAGATTCAACACCAAGGGGACTTTAAATACAACATTTCATTCTCATGAAGAGGAGTTTTAGAAAAAGAGAAGAGGCAGCTTCCAGGGGGGAATCTAGGGTTCTAGGATAGTGGTTTTTTAGCATTTTTAGGAGCAATAAGAATTACAGAAAATACAAAAAAAAGTTGGAGGGTTCAGGAAAAGTTTTTAGACAGAAAAAAGGGAAGACAATTTTTTGCTGGGGTTTAGGGACAGAAAAAATTCGAAATATCAGAGTTACCTTTTTGAGATTCCATCGAATCTCGAGTTGCTTGAGCCCCCATTCTATTAGCCTTTCACTTTCCAGTGGAACTTTAGGGTTTTTTAAGGGTTCGAAGCTTTCGTTTTGGGTCTTTTGCTCTGGTTTTTCGAGTTGACAGTGAAAAGGTTTTGGCTTCGCCGCCAGAAAAAGCTAGGGTTATGTTCGGAATTTGGGGTTATTCGACCTTGAGAGTTATTTGAAAGATTAGAGATGGTAAAAATGAGATATTTAGTGAGTAGATTCACATATTTAAGAATAGGCTTCGTCGGACGATTAGATAGAGAGATCGGTGTCAGTTTTGAGGATTCGGGGACGTGGATTTCTGAAGTGTTTAAGGTTCGGGTTGTGAAATGTAGGGGTAGATTCAAAACCAGAGGGCTCTGGCGAACCTCTCTGGAGAGTTCGGCACTCGTCCATGGTAGAAAAGGGCTCCGACGTGGCAGTCCATGGCGGTCTTGAGGGTGGTGGCGAAATCCGGCAAAGGACAAGTGCGGCTAGGGTTTGAAGCTTTTAAAAGATGAGGAAGAAGTAGTTGTATTTATACAACCCGAGTGCCCGGCCCGGAAAGCCAAGAACCAGTCCAGATCTGACCTGATACTAACCCAGCTCGCTATGGTCTGTTTTTTATTGGGTAACGTTTTCTGACCTTGGGCCTTTACCTTTTGCGGATTTCGGCCTGGCATTTTTATGTTTATTATTTTGTTTGATTTGGGCTTAGTATCACATATTAGGCTATCAGATAGTTTAGGACATTAAATTAGTTTTAATTTTCATTATTCAAATTAAGGAATTTAATTAGTTTTCAATTTAGAATTAATGTAATATAGAATTCAGAAATAAATAAACAGTTATGGAATGGTAAATTAGTAGAAAGAAATCGTTATAAATTAATATAGCTCAGTTAAAAATAAGCAATTAGTATTTTTCATAATTAATGAGGAATTTTACATGTGCGTCGTGCATCATTAATTACGTTTTTATAATTGTTTAGTGAACTTGTGTTTATACCCGAAGATGAGACTTCCCTAGAAAGGGACTCTCTAGGTCGGGACCACTTCATAAATTGCGCCGGAATGTCGGGTCATACTTTATGGAGTGGCCCCGGTTGAACACTTGTTTATTTCATGATTAATCATATTGCATCCTCAAATGTCATTTGAGATTAAAATAACAACGGTTGTGAGTGTTTATTTCCGAAGATGGAATACCCTTTATGGGATTTCCTAGGTCGGGACCGCTCTATAAATCGCCTTGGAGACCGAACCAGTTGATTTATGGAGTGACCCTAAATAAATACTCAGTTTCCTTAATCAAATTGACGGTCCATGCATCATCTGCATCCTTTTAGGTGGACCCACTAAATTCAGAGTTAGGAGTAAATCAGTAATTAAGGATGGGCTTAATTGAACTAATTAGGGAAAGAATCGTTAAGAAAAACTCTAAAAAAGGTCGAAAAGAGAAAAAGAAAAAATCAAAAAGATAAGTTTTCAAAGTTTTGTTTTGAGAAAGCTCATATCAAAGCATTTTCAAAATTTGGTCTTTACGGGAAAGTTCCCATTAAAGTTTTGTTCTCCAAAGGTCATTAGTTCTTTTTTCCCAAAATACCCTTTCGGTCGAAGGGTCATTTTCGTCTTTTGCATTTAAATTTAGTATTTTCAAATTTCCAAAATACCCTTTCGGTCGAAGGGTCATTTTCGTCTTTTGCATTTCAACATAGTATTTTCATTCCCAAAAATACCCTTTCGGTCAAAGGGTCAGTTTTGTCTTTTTGCATTCAAGTTTAGTTTTTTTTCGTTTCCAGAAATACCCTTTCGGTCAAAGGGTCGGTCTTGTCTTTTTGCATTCAAGTTTAGTATTTTCGTTTCCAGAGATACTCTTTCGGTTGAAGGGTCAATTTCGTCTTTTTGCATTCAGTTTTAGTTTTACTCTTAAAAAAATACCCTTCCGGTCGAAGGGTCAGTTTCACCAGGTTGTTGCGTTTAAGTCTAGTCTTTCTTTCCAAAGAATACCCTTTCGATCAAAGGGTCAATTCTGTCATTCTTACACTTGAGTTTACTTTTGATTTCCAAAAATACCCTTTCGGTGAAAGGGTCTGTTTCATCATTTCCGCATTTCAGTTTATTCTACTTTCCAAAAATGCCCTTTCGGTCAAAGGGAGAACTTTGTCATGTTTTCACATTTAAGGGAATAAAAGGTTTTAAGACTTAAGAAAATATAAAAAGATTAAGATTAAAAGCAACCAATTTAGGATTTTCCTCAGATTAGTGTCAGACTTTCAGTACCGTCATATTAACGGGCGTTGTGGGGGTGCTAATCCTTCCCCACACGTAACCGACTCCCGGACCTAGGTTTTGGTTCGTAGACCGTAGCATTAGACTTAGTGTGTCTGTCGCCAAGCTCGTAATACATTAGGTCTAATAATCAGTAGGTGGCTAATCACACTTAGGTGAAAAAAAGATTAGTGGCGACTCCTTTAGGTTAGGCTTTGGTTTTCCTCTAAGTCGTTAAAGGGCAGGGCGACCTTGGACGCACATGTTGCGACATACTCGACGCCAGTGGATTTTAAAGGTGATATCATCCTTCTTATGCTCTCTCGCTTTGTTCATTCGTTTTCTTTGATTCTCTCTGCTCCCTTTTCTTTTTTTTTTTAGTTATGATTACTTATTGTTTGATGATTGCCATTTGTTTTTTGGTTGGAATGGTTTCGGGTTGGCTCCATTGGGCTTGGTTTTGCCTTTGCTTTCGGTAAGCTTCTCTCTATTTTGTCATGAAATTTGTTCAATTAATTTTTTTTCTGACTCAGAATTTCTCATGTCATTGGTCTTAACTTTTGCTCTTCATTATCGGTTGTTATTGAAGTTTTCAGGTGATCTTTTCTTTGTTGATACTGACCATTTTGCATCATGAAAGCTTGGATTTAAACAAAAATTATTGAATGATTATGCATGACTGAACAAAATTTTTTCACTGAGAATGCATGAGCATGATTAAATCAAGGTCTTAACAATAGCATCATTAGTTTCTACATGTTATGCTTTCTCTTTTATGTCATGTTCCTTTCTTCTGTGACTTATTTATATGTAGGAATTGGGGCTGCATTGCAAGAAGTATTTCAAGACTGGTCTGCTTTCTTTTTTCTCTACCTTTATTCTGAAGCTTCTATGCATGTTGTTTTTCCCTTTATGTTTAATGGTATATATACATGTTTGTTCTTTGTTGTTATTGGTGTGGTTTCTACTGATTTTTATTGTATCGTCTCTTTTTTGTTCATTTTAACCTCAGTTGAGGAGTTCATGTCCATTAATCTTGCTTTATGTGTTTCTCTTTGTATGTTGAGCCTGTTGCTATAGAGGTTGCTATACTTAGCCATGGTTTGGGTTTCCTTTTGAATAATTTAATGCTGGCACGTCAAGATCAATCTCTGGCAGCTTTAGTCAAATTTCAGGTAAATTTCTTTCGATTTTCATCAGGAGTTCTTCAGTTTAAAGAGGTACTCTCTGTTTACCATATTTCAGTCCAGGATCCGATTATTATTTAGATTTGATTTCTTTTTAAATTTCATTTTCATATCATATGCAATTAAGATAAGTTCCTAATAATTGTTTTTATGACATTGACAATTCTTCTCATTTGTTTCAGTTTGCCACAAATATATCTGCCTCTTGCATCTCATATCAACCCATTTGTTATTTAAGAAAAGAATTCTTTCACTTTTCATTTTTATTTGATGTTGCATATTTTCCTTAAGTAGTTCTAATAAAAATTCTTAAAAGGAGTCCTTGCTTATTACCTTATGAACTACCACAGTTGGTGTTTGATTGATAAAGAGGAGTGCAGGAACCATTAGCGAGAGAGACGGATAATGTTTATGTGATTTCAGAGATGTATTGTGCAAACCAATGTTTTCATACCCGGCCTGGTGCTTGGCCCGTTGAGGCCTCCGGGTCCCGGGTCAACCGGCCGGGTCATAAGAGGGTTCATATATATTAGATTATTAATATTCTATATATAAATATTATATATGATGCAAATATATCATATAAAAGTCTTTGGTTTGGTAATTAAAACAAGATTTTTTGCTCATTAAGTGTTGGGAGTTCGAATCCCATGGACAACGAAAATGTTTTTTCCAAAAATTTTTCCCATTAAAATCATATCAATCCGGTCTAATTCGGTCCCGATCCGGGTCAACCGTCAGTCAAATCGATTGTTAACCGAGTCTTGACCGGACCAAACTCCTCCCGATTAACCCCATCTCCGGACCGGATAGGCTTCCGCGTCCCGATTGAACCGGTCCGACTAGTCGATCCGATCCGATCCGGGTTTGAAAACACTAGTGCAAACAGGGATGTAAAGGTTTTGGAAGAATTATTAAGACTAAAATAATGACTTCATTTAATTTTTGCAGTGGAACCTAGAAAAGTCAAATAATCAAATTCATTATACCTATAGTAATTTTGATCTATCTGATTTCATGAAAAGAGAAAAAAAATTGTCTCAAATATTGATGGACAACGAAAATGCTTTTTCCAAAATTTTTCCTCATTAAAATCATATCAATCCGGTCAATCCGGGTCAACTGCCAGTCAAACCGGTTGTTGACCGAGTCTTGACCGGACCAAACCCCTCCCGATTAACCCCATCTCCGGACCGGATAGGTTTCCAGGTCCCAATTGAACCGATCCGACTGGCCAATCCGATCCGGGTTTGAAAACACTGGTGCAAATAGGGATGTAATGGTTTTGGAAGAATTATTAAGACTAAAATAATGACTTCATTTAATTTTTACAATGGAACCTAGAAAAGTCAAATAATCAAATTCATTATACCTATAGTAATTTTGATCTATCTGATTTCATGAAAAGAGAAAAAAAAATTGTCTTAAATATTGATGTGCATTTTGCAGGCATATCTAACATTCTGTGTAATACTGATGTAGATCCCATTTTGATGATAGTAACATATCCGTGTATATAGATCTGCCCTTATTAAGTTGATGCAACTCCATTTTGATGATTGTCTCTAGCATTGCTCTATGGTGCCCAACAAATCATCTAACAAACCCTTTTTCTTACTTGATGCCAAAAAAAAAAATCTAACAAACCCTTTTTCTCACTTGGTGCCAAAAAAAGAAAATCATCTAACAAAACCCCCCCACGGCCCACCCCAGAAAACTTACCAACAAATCATTTGTACGCTGCGGGGGACGTTACTAGTAGGACTGCAAATGAACAGCGAGTTCGATGAACAGCTCGTGCACGGGCTCGATTAAAACTCGTTTATATTCGTTTATTTAGTTAACAAACGAGTTTGAACAAAAATTTAGTGTTCATTTATTAAACGAGCCGAGCTTGAACAAGATGTGCTCAGTTCGTTTATGTTCACGAACAGGCTCGTTTATTGTTCATTTAAGTGTTCACGAACGGCTAGTTTATTGTTCATTTAAGTGTTCGTTTATATAATAATCGAACGTTCATTTATTATATGATTATTTATATATTAATAATAATATATATTATTAATAAAAATTATAAAAATAATATTTTATTATCTAATATATTTAACTTAAAATTTAATTATTATATATAATATATATATATATAATTATATAATATTTTGTTCGTTTTTGTTCATTTGATAGAGAATAATTACATTGTTCATGAACAATTTTTTGTTTACGAACAATTTCAATTTTTGTAAAAACGTTTAATTATTGTTCGTTAATATGTTCGTTTGATCTTCACGAACATTTTGTTAAACGAGTCGAGCTTGAACGAGGTTCGAACACACTCTAAATTTTAAACGAGTCGAGCTCGAATGAACACCAAAATATTTGAACGAACACGAGCCGAGCTTGAACAAAGCAAAATATTCGCGAACAAGACTGAGTTCGTGTTCAAGCTCATTCGAACTCGGCTTGTTTGCAGCCCTAATCACTAGTAAGATGAAATACCTTACATCATTTTCGACCAAAAAAAAAAAGAAATACCTTACGTCATTGGATAAGTTGGATCGAAAGCTCACGAGTCAACGAGGAGAGATGAGAGATCCAATAGAATTTGTGCAAAAAAGAGATCCAAGGAAAAAAAAAAGAAAGAAATCTGGAGATCCAATCTTTCAACGATGCTTCTAATAATTCGTATTTTTAATGGACTAGAAAAATATCAATGCCCACCCACAGTTTTAGACCAAAAAAGAAAAAGAAAAACACATTGGTTTGTCTGTGGGCTGTGAAAATGATGTTGAATACTAACTAGTATTACAAAAACAAACACTTTGGTTTCGTCATCAAAAACCATTCCCCAATCACGATTATGTTAAGTGAACATTACGCTGCTCTTCAATTCTCTTAAATCTTAATTATATTTCTCAAAAAAAAAAAAATCTCTCGAAAAGATCTTCTCTCAAATACTTAAAAAAAAAGGAAAATTTATTTATATAAAAGGTAACCAACCAATAAAAAAGCTATCTTTCTCATTTTAGTCTTTTAAAGATAAACTTGAAAAACAAAATTATCAGGTTGATCAGAAGATTCCATATGTAGAGTGGAGTGAGAGCAGGTGCAGGTGCAGCTGCTTATTTAGAATCACGAGAATTTGTTAATTTTTTTTTGTGTCTTCTTTTGCTCACCTATTTATTTTAAGTCCTCTGGTAATTGGGAAAATTTCCTAGAACAAGAGCGAGAAATGGCCAAGGAGCTGGATGGATTCGAATTGGAGCAAAGGCACGGCAAAGCGAGGGTGAGAGTAGGGAGAGTTTGGAGGAGCAGCGACCAAGGAGGAAACCGTCGCCATTTTCTGGTGGAATGGAACGTTAATATCAGCTTGCTTTCCAATTGCCTGCCTTCCTATCTTCGTGACGACAACTCTGACATCGTCGCTACTGACACCATGAAAAACACTGTGAGAATTTCATTTTTATTTATTGCTGCGTTTTGAAAATCCTAAGGTTAGGTAGGGGGTTGGGTTGGTTTGGAAATTCTTTATCATTCCCTACACAATAATAACTATAATATTAATAATTGGATCTAAATATGCCTAAGATAGATCCGGGGAATAAGGAAACCATCCAGCTCCAGAAAATGTTTTCTGTTACTTATCATCCTCTGCTGAAAGTTCCTTTTCCCATCCTTTCGCTCCATCCAAACATATTACTAGATTATTACATCTGTTGATCATTCTAGAACAAACGTCAATACAGGTTTATGTCAAAGCAAAGGAATGTCAAGAGCAACTTTCAGCAGAGGAGTTTGCAATTCTACTTGGCAAGCACTTCACATCATTTTATCCACAGGTACTCTCTCTCTCTCTCTTTCTTTCTTTCTTTTTGGCCAATCGGGATATTGTACAACTTATTTTGATGAATAAAATATGCTCAAATTTTCTTCAATGCCCTTTGAGAAAATTGTAGTTTCAGTCAAATTGGACGTTGTACTTTCCCTTTTACTATCAACAATCAAGATTATTTAAGGATTAAATTACAGACATCATGTCATTTTGCTTTTTGTATTCTGCTTAGTTTTTCCTCATGAATAAGGAAACCGTTGGTGAACATCCGTGGGTAAACTTAAACCATTTGTTGTTTTTATCAAGTCCTTTTCAGTAGAAACATCTCTTAAGATATGTTGGTGATGCCTATGATTTAGCTTAGAATCTATCTTTTCAATCTTCACCTTATTATTTGTTGATTTGCCTTGTAGTACTTCAAGTTAACATTGAACTATTCAGCTTCTTTATGTTACTCTTTCAATCCATTTTCATGCATTTTCTACAATTCGTGCATAGTTCATTAATGAACTCGATTTCGAGTAAGTTTTTTTGTGAAAGTAAAATATACCCATTGCATAACATTATATTATTTATTGAGCGTATAGGATAAATAGGATAAATATGATCTTGAGCTGGCACATCTGACAAGTGAATTTGCATTAGTGAGCATCTTAATTATCCTCACTTGGCTTTTAGACAAAGTTTCTTAGTTCATTCTTTGACCTTGGCTTTGAAACAGATAAGCTCTATATTTAACAGTTGGGACAATCGGGTGGACCTTCTTAAATATTATGTAGAATGGGTGTCATTGGGCTGATGCAGATATTTTGTATCTCTTTCTTGTAGGTTTATACTGCAATAGTAAAGATAGTGGAAAAGCCATGGGAACGTGTTTCTGTTAATGGTCAACCTCATGAACATGGTTAGTCTTCCCAATCTTTTAGGGCAATGTTGCAATAGTGTTGCTTAATATTTGATAACTTTCTTGTGGGATCAACTACCATCAACAAATGTTTCTGCCTCCACCCCACGCCCCCACCTACAAACCAAGAAAAGAAAGGATAGTGGAAACTTTTATATATGATTTTACTTATCTTCTATGATGTTTGTTTTTCTTTAATGTTCCAAGTCCTCTCATTATCTGCAAAGTGGTGTAGGACAAGTAAATTGTTGATCAGGTAAGGAGGAGAAAATTATCTGTCTGTGTCAATGGAAATGTAAATTTTAGTTCTCTGATTTAGTGTGGGAGTGAGTGAATCTAAGACACATTTTATTAGTGTGGGAGTGAGTGAATCCAAGACACATTTTATTCACGATATTCTTTTTACTATTAAGATTTTAGGGGCCTCTTTCAGAGTTCATGCACTATCTTACTAGGAAGTGGAAACAAATTATTCATTCCGTTAAGGATTGCTGCTTCTCTCCTTGCCAAGATGTCATCTCTGTCCAGTAACTTTATTCTTTTAAGTGACAACCAGACAACTTCACAACCCATCTTCTTTTTCCCCATTTATTTATTTATTTATTTATTTTTATATGTGGCCTCTGCACATGTATACTTGGTATACTTAGCCTCTTAATTTTAAAGCTTATATAAAGTTGGATGTGCATTTCCTCTAGATTGTTAATAGTGTTTTTATTTTTTCCCTTTCTTTCCTGTTGAACTGTTCTGTCTGTTAAATATTGAAAATATCATTTCACCATTCTCCTGGTGATTTGATAGATTGGAGAGATGCAGTGGCCAAGTAAAATGTTAAGAAACTTCTGTGTGCAGACATTGTTGACAAAGACTTATTCTTTTTTAATCAATTATAATGTACATCTTCCTCATATTACTTTGATTGGCCAATAATGACTAGGCTGTAACTTCTATTGAATTTCTATCATCTCATTTATTGAAGGCTTTAAACTTGGATCTGAGAAGCATACGGCGGAGGCAATTGTGCAGAAGTCTGGCATTTTACAGCTGACTTCTGGTATTGAAGGCTTGGCTTTGCTGAAGACAACCCAGGTAATTTGTTGGTCTTTCTGTATATCACTTAGTGCCATCGGCTCATATGTCTTTTAAATTTCCTTTCACATGAACAGGAAAGAAAAGCACCTTTTATCTTAAAAGTAATTGCGTTTTTGATAACCTGTTCTTAACTCCATTGAATGTATAGTTCTTTCAAGTTCTATATTTTCCCACTTTTTATCTTTTTGTTCTATGCAACCTGCTTATGGTTTCCGCTCCAATGCCATATACAAGTTGCATTATCCACCTAATATCTGAATATAACTCTGAAATACCTTTCTAGGGTTGCTGAAAGGAGATGACCACATCTCTAAAATTAACGCATAACTTTTTACTTTCAGTATTTGACTATATTGATTATTGATTAGGGTACTTCATCTGTTTACAAGGTTCCTTTTATAGGAATAAATGTCATTGATTTGTTAGTCATTGAGAAAGAGTTTTTATCGTAGATGGGTCTCTTGGATCTCACTATTTTTACCTTTAGAAAGCAGACTATCTGAATAATCATAAAGCATTCTGCTATTTGCACTAGAACAATGCAAAGTTCTCCTTTACTGAGGTGATTGCAACTAAATTAGGAAGCATGATTGCTGCTCTCTTCTTCCTTATCCGTTTCCAAAAAGAAATTTGTTCTGTGATCAGAAAAAAAATTAGGAAGAAATTTGAAGTTCTATACTAGGCTGTGTTATTTTTGCAAGATATTCTTCTTATTTCTGGCCCTTCTGAAGTAGCATATGAAGCTGGATTTATAATTTACTTCTCATACCTTCATATTGGGTTTTACATTATGCTCATGGTATGAGGCTATGTAAACTTAATGATGATTTACGTATAACGCATATGCGGGGCAGTTTCTTGGGCTAAGGAATTTCAAGTGAAAAGTTTGCTGCAACAACAGGATTTTTTAATTCACTGCATGTTGCATTCCAAGGTCCTAAGTGGGAAGCGCATCCTCTAATGCTGATCAAATCTGTAATTTGTCATCAGTACATGGCTTGTGCATCCTCTAGTACTTCACATATTCACCTAGTTTCCAACATTTTTTTGAACTTTTTTTTTAAATTTTATATATATGGCCTAGAAAGGTATATACCTTATTGAGGCAATAATTACTGCTGACTCTTCATGACACCATTGATGGGTTTTAAGGCACAGGCGACATAATTTTTTGTTATACTAATATACTGAGAAATTTGAAGTTCTGGCCTCATTTAGGGTGTTTTTTAAGTCTTTTCTAAATTTGATACTTGTAATCTAAAATCATTTTATTTGCTGACTTTTTGAGTATTTGCTATAAACAGTCAGGTTTTGAAGGGTTCATTAGGGACAAATACACAGCTCTGCCTGAAACGCGAGAAAGGATGCTGGCAACGGAGGTTACTGCTTCTTTGAGGTATGATTTCCTTCTATTTTTGGAATTTAATCTGTAAGGAATGTCGGTAATTTGTTATTGACTACGTGAAACAATGTAAAAGCCTTTTCTTGAAGATGGTTTTTATCGTGCTTCAGGTTTGTTTCTTTATGAGTTTTATGCCAATATAATACACTGAGGTTTTAAGTCTATTAAATCTACTTCATTTTCTAGATCGTAGGGCATGCTAAGTTATTTCACCAAAACATGTGGTTTGTGGATGCAGGTATTCATATGACTCTGTCTCTAGCATCCCCAAAAAGCCACTTTACTTCAATGAACGATACTTGAATGTGAAACAAGTTTTGGCTGAGACTTTCTTTGGTCCGCCTAAAAGTGGGGTATATAGTGCATCTGTTCAAAGTACTCTTTTTCAGATGGCAAAGGCTGTACTTAGCAGGTTCTCTCTCTCTCACAAGCACACTCTCATGCATTTGCACGCATGAATCGTCACTTGTGCACCAGGGCATGCACACTTATGTCAAGACTTTAGTTTTAGGCACTCAACATAATGGTTATACTGCTGCTTTGAGAATCGATATTAATATTGGTTTTAATAATTTATAGGTTCACTGACATATCATCCATTCAACTAAAAATGCCAAATATCCACTTTTTACCTGTTAATTTATCAAGCAAGGATAATGGTGAAATTGTGAAGGTATGACTCTTTGCCTTTTTATATCTGCCAGAAAGTAGTTAATTGGGTGCCGGGGGATTTGATCTTTTGAAATGGGGCGGGAAAGTGTGGGGTTAAGATTTATGTTTGAAGTTAGCACATTGTTGAAGAGGTCTTCTTACAATATAGGAGTAGTTAATGGCATTTGAAAGTCAAGCACATGAATGACGTCTTTTACCAGTTTAGTCAGCTTAAAAGTTCAAGTGCTGAGGAGTTGTGTCACAATTATAGCCCTTGTTACGTCACCTGCTCTGCTTCCTGTCCTTGCTGCTTCTTCATTATCCAGTATTCTTTCTTTAACCTGTGGACTTCAAAGTTTGTCGGTGCTCCATAAATTGATCCATTTCCCCCCTTTCCATTAATGTAATTGTTTCCAGTCCTTCTAATATCAGTTTGAGTCTTATTTAGGGACCAATTTCCATACAAATAAGGGGAAGCTGAAGCTGAGATTTTGGGTGCTTTTAGTGAAACTTATATGGAAGATGACACCGATGAATTGGATGTTATGTATAAATAAATTTACCCTGGAAAAGTGAACCTTTGTTTCTGACATCTGATAAACGATGTGATGATTTTTGCAGTTCAACGACGATGTTTATTTACCAACGGATGAACCACATGGATCAATAGAAGCAAGCTTAAGCCGTTTCTGGTCAAAGATGTAGTTGCTAAATGTACTATGGTGCAGTTTCTAGTTCCTGCTTGTTCATTTTCCAATAATCAGCGGGATGGTCGTTTTTCTCCATCTTAAAGAAGTAAAATGCTTGCGAAATGTATTCATCAAAAATAAGAAAATGCTTGCAAAATGTTTATGTCAAATAACTTTAAAATAAGAAAGAAATTTACAGTGCCTTCTGTTGGGTAAATATAGTAAACTTGATACTTATTTGAAGAAAAGAGATCCAGTATTTCCTCTTTTTAGATTAGATAATAGATATGTTGCGCAAATATTATTATATATATGTTGAAACCACTGATGGGCAGGAATTGATGCACTATATATAGTATGGTAAGCTTAATACTAGTCAAGGTCAAGGCTACAGATGTATTGCAGATGGTCTCTTATTTTATCAGGGGAGGATTGTTATTCCTGCTGGTCATGCATGAGGGCCATGCGGGTGCGTACTGTTTCCAAAACATTTTCTCGACTTGCAGTTGCAGCCAATTTCTTCTGGGCGCAAAACAATGGAAGAGTTTGTGCAATCCTGTTTTATTATGTGGCTGTGGCAGTGGCAGGATAGGACATTTCTATGGATTTTATTACCCATCTAGAATCTAGTCTACCATCTTTAATTGGCCAGACTTGTATCTAATCTGGCAGCTAATTGTTGATAGGCTCTCCAAATATGGGCATTTCTTCTTCTTGGCTGGCTGGCTGCCTCTTCCATCTTCGGTGATAGTAGCTTTCTTTTTCTTTGCAATTCAACGGAAGGATTATATTGATGATGAAATTAGGGAAAACATATTAAAGTTCATTACATAGAAGATAACAAGCTACCGAAAGTAAAAGGACTGTCTAGATACTCTTCTAAGAACACCTCTAGTACTAAGATCAAACATCAATAGAGGTGCAATAAGGGGAAGAAAATTTGAAGAGTAAAAACTAGAAGACTTAGTCGTAGATGCAAGATTCGCTAGATAGTCAGCAACAGCATTAGCTTCTCTATAAACAAAATAGAATCTGATGTCCAGGAAGCTCTCCATTAAACTGCAAATATCATTCTTCAGGTTCACTAGATGAGCTTGAGTGGTCTCCTTCCCCCTAATAGTCCACAGAGAAACAAGAGAATCAGATTCAACAATTAGTCTGTGAATGCCATGATTTCTCGCCATAATCAAGCCATGCTTGATTGCCTGCAATTCTACAACAATATTAGTGGAAATTCCTAGTTAAACAGAAAAAGTAGACAACATTTCACCATTAGAGTTCCTTATAATTCCTCCACTACCAGAAGGGCCAGGATTACCATAAGAAGATCCATCACAGTTAAGTATGAAAAAGTTAGGAGGAGCAGGATGCCAAGAAATGATTACAGCTATATTTTTTAAAAAAGTTGAGTTCGAGGGGAACTCCATCGAAAAAGGAGTCAGTATGTAGTGAGCAATCTGGAACAGATCATTTTCCGTATAAGAAGCATGATTAAATAGGGAATCATTTCTGAAGCAACATAGTTGCCAAAGTGTGTAGGTAAGCCATTGTGAAGAGTGTATCCATCTAGAATCCAAAGGAAGAAAATAGCCCGATGTAGCCAAGTTTCTGATAATTAAGGAAAGATGAATATTTTCAGTGTCCCAACTGATTGGAAAATGTTTGCGGAAAATGGAGAAGGAAGGACAAACATTGATAAGGTGTTCAATATCCTCAACAAGATGACATGAATGGCATGTTGGAGATGGAATGATATTTTTGTCATGGAGAAAGGAAGTTGTGGGCAGTCTATATCTTGCTAGTAACCATGTGAAAAACTTAATCTTGGGAAGAGTTTTAATTTTCCAGATGGAGTGCCATGGGAGTGAAGGTCGGGGAATGGATGCTGAACAACTGATCAAAACAAGATAAAGAGAGGCAGTACTGAAATTACCATCTCTTGTAAGTGACAAGATTCTTTTATCAGTGGCTGGATACAGAGGAATAGGGATACCCAGAATTTGTTCAACTACTATTTGGGGGAGGTAACTAATGACAGTAGTAAGGTTCCAACTTTTCCTCTCCCAATCAATTAGACTATGAACTGTAATATTTTGGAGATTAAGGGGAATATCAACAGTAATCAAATCTTTGATAGGAACAGATCGTAACCAAGGGTCATTCCAAAATTCAATGAGAGAACCATTTCCTAAAGACCATTTTAAGTTATTCCTAATCAAAGGAATACATCTATGAATACCTGACCATAAAGAGGAACAACCAACCTTCTTAGGGGCAGATAAAATATATGTATTTGGAAAATATTTATCCTTTAGAAGATGCGCTATAAGGCTATTAGGATTTCTATATAATTTCCAAACATTTTTTGCAATTAAGGCTTGGTTAAATTCTGAAAGAGCATGGATATTTAAACCTCCAAGATCAAAGGGAAGAGTACAATCCTTCCATTTCACATACGGTTGATACTGTTCCATAAAAATTTTCTCATTAAAGTATTAATGGACTTGATAACATGTTTAGGAAGGAGAAAAACAGACATAGTATATATAGGGATGGAAGACAGGACGACCTTTATGAGTGTTAATCTACCTGCAAAAGATAAGAATTTGTTGTACCAGGTATTGATTAAGGAGTTGATCTTAAAAGTTATATCATGAAATGTAGACCTTAATACCCTTCTTGTAAAAATAGGTAAACCAAGATATTTGTCTAAGGTAGAAGATAAGGGAATGTGAAAAAGTTGGGAGATAATTACTAGTATCATTATCTGTATTTGGAGAGAAAATCATAGAACACTTTGAAGTATTAATGGTCTGACCAAGGAGGATAGATCTTAGTGATGTTAAGCTTAAAGGGTCAATCCTAGAGAAAATGTAACAGTCATCTGCATAGCAGAGGCAGGGAATTTGAGGACTATTTCTTGAAACTTTTTAAGCCCTAAATGAACAATTATCAATTGCTTTCTGAAATGCTTTATTTAAGAAATCGGAGCACAGAATAAAGATATAAGGGGGTAAAGGATCCCCTTGTCTAATACCTCTTGAAGGTTTAATAACTTTTGAGACCTCATTATTAACAAGAATTTTAAATGATGCAGTCGAAATATATTCCATGATATAACCAATCCAGTTTGAAGGAAAGTCATAAGCTCTTAAACAATTTTCAATGAAGGTCCATTCTAATTTGTCATAAGCTTTGGCATAGTCCAGTTTAAGAGTCAAGAAACTAGTAACTCTTTTTTTCTTTTTGTGAATAGAATGAATAAGTTCATGTGCCATGATGGTATTATTTGATATCACTCTATTAGGAATGAGAGCAGATTGGAAGGGAGTCACCAATCTTGAAATAAAGACCTTAAGTCTACTTGTAATAATTGAAGTAATGATTTTATATATAGTATTACATAGACTTATAGGTTTGAAATGTGAGATTTCTGTAGGATTATTAATCTTTGGAATCAAAACAAGAAATGTCTCGTTAAGTTTTTTCAGAAGATGTCCAGAGTGAAAGAAACTTTTAACCAAAGCAATGACCGACTGTCCAATAGAATCCAATAAGTTCTGAAGAAATTAACATTGAGGCCATCAGGGCCCGAAGATTTATTAAGACCCATCTTCCAAACCACTTTTTTAATTTCCATATCAGAAACAAGTTTATTTAAGGTTTCTTTGTCTTGGACTGATAGGGTAGGGATGTCCAACTGTTGGAAATTAAAGGATGAGGGATTTGATGTGGAAAAAAGATTTTTATAGTGGTAAGTAAATGCTTGTTTGATAAGTTCAGACTCAGAGATCCAATTGTCATCAATTTTAAGAGCTTGAATGTGATTATGGCGCCTTCTTTGCTTCACTTTAGAATGAAAGTATTTTGTATTTGCGTCATTATCTTTAATAAATTTATCTTTTGCTCTTTGTACCCAGTAAATTTTATTAAGTTTTTCAATTTCTTTAATGTTCTGGATAACGTTATGTTCTTCTCTAAGTAAATTAACATTAATAGAGTTCTGGTTAAAAGCATTTTGTATGTCTTTGAGTTTCATTTTTAAGTTTCCAATCTGTGAGTCAAGGTTACTAAAGACATTTTTTTGCCAATCTTTAGATTTGAAGGCTAATTTTTGAGATTTCCTGGCAAAATCATACTCGTAAGAGCCAATTTTAGTTTCAGACCAAATAGAATTAACAATATGCTTGTAATCGCTTCTGTCAATCCACTGATTTTCAAATCTAAATCGTTTTTTACTAAATTTGACAGAAGGATTAAAGTCTATAAGTAAAACAACATGATCAGAATAAACTGATGGAATCACTTGTACATTTGTTCTGCTAAAATTCTATAGCCATTCATTATTGCTTAAAGCTCTATCAAGTCTTCTTCTTACGTGGTCATCACCTAAGTGTTTATTATTCCAAGTATGACAAGGACCCGAAAAACCAAGATCAAACAAATTACTATCCATTAAACATTGATTAAAACACATCATGGATCTAAAAGGAAGATTAAAACGACTAATTTGTTCACTTGGATCTAAAATACAATTAAAATCCCCTACAACTAACCAAGGACCAGAGATTGTAGAAGCAAGTGAAGTAATTTGTTCCCATACCTGGTGATGCAGATTTGGTTGTGGGTATTGATAAACAGTAGTTAAAGTGAAGGGTGGTTCAGGACCAGTGGAATGAAACTGTGCAGTGATCATTCTAGAGGAAGTGGCATGACTGTGAACACAAATGGAGTTTAGGGTCCCATAAAAGCCAGATGCCCCCAGAGTAGCCAATTGGATTCGCAACTATTTTCCCATACATAGGAATCTGAGAACTTATCCTATCAGCTCTAGTGCTTGAGACCTTAGTTTCCATAAGGACCAGAATTAGGGGAGAATACCTATGGATTAGACCACTTAGCTCAGGGAGGAATTCCGCTCTCCATGCTCCTCTAACATTCCAGACAATGATCCTCATGAAGTCTGGAGATATGGTTTGGAGCGGAGTCTCTGGGCGAGCTGGGATAGGAGGTCTCAGTGGCATAGCATAGCCGCTTGGCCTCAAGTTCAGAGGGGTGGGGAATCGCATTTCGTTTTCCCTTACAACCATTTTAGAAGGTATAGGTGCTCTCTTACTGGTAGGAAAAGGTCTCGGATAGCCTCGACGCTTAAATGTACCATCGGAGCTTGGGATGGGACTGCAAAGAGATGAGGATGGTAATGTCGAGACTGGAATATGTACTCTCCTGGACCTGGAGTGAGCATTCTGTCTCGGTTTGGAGGGTTTGGGACTATATTTCCTGGTAGGTTTAGGTTGGCGTTTCGGCCTGGTTGAAGATTGAGGTTGTGAAGGAGTTCTCTCAGTTGAGAAGGTGAGTTGCTCAGGGCCTGAAGAAACATTTGAAAGGTTGAGATCGGAATTTCTGGAGGAATCACCAATGGAGGTTGAGTTGGGAGCTGCTGGGCAGATGATGATCTCGGGAGAGGGGTTGGATTTCGTTGAGGTGGGTGATTCAGATCGAGTGAAGGAGCAGAGTTGCTCCTGGAACAGTTATTTTGGGGAGTTGTCATCTGGAAATTCAGAAGGTGAGGTAGTTATAGACGGGGAAGGTTCACTAATGGAGGAAGTAGGTGAAGAGAAAGACACAATGGCAGAATTTATAGTTGGAGGGAGGGGGGAGGGGTGGGGGAAGAGAGGCATTTGCATGGCTTAAATCAACATCATGATGTTGATCAAATGGCTGGTTAAGTGTCAAAAGTTAAGAATTGTCATTAGAACGTGTCAAGGAAGGAGATAGGCGGGTGTCCATGTGTGCAAGGTGATTGGGCAGCAGAGAGACGATTGGTTTTTCAATGAGAGACGTGGGCGGCGGGGTGATGATGGCTGGGGTTACAGTGGAGGTACCTGTAGCTTTTGTGTTTTCGAGAGTGGAAGAGGAAGAGACTGGAGACGTTGAAGAGGGAAAAGGTGGGTTTTCTGTGAGACACAAATCTTGTGTTTGAATTTTCTTTGATTCTGTCAGATATATGTCTTGGGCTTTATATTTTGTTGGGGTGTTTGTTAAATTAGATTTATGTTGGGCTTTATGGACAACTCTTAGTGTTTGTCCTGTTTTAATTTCCTTATTATCATTACTAGGCTTAACATCATGGGCTAAATTCTTCATTGGGTCAGAAGTAATAGTAGAGGTATTTTTTTTGTTTCCATGATACGTGTTGCTTGTTAGAAAACACTGTTTGATTAGTCATGTTTTTTTAGCGGCAAAATTTGTCTTGATTTGTGGTTGAAAATTCAAAGTCGGTGATGGAGAATTCTTACCGGAATTGGAGGAATTACTGGAGAAATTATCTTTCTTTTTCTGATTACCTTTCCGAGTAACCACTTGCCATGATTCTTCCTCAGCTTGTTGTGTCGATGATAGATCTTCCTCTTTTTTGCCCCTTGTTTGCCGTCCATCTGGCTGTAGTGGTGGTTGAGAACTTTGCTCCTATTCTTGAGTGGAAATTGAATCTGTAGTAACTTTATTTTTTCCTTTTGATTGTGAACAATCAAGATGATTATATCCACCACAATGAGAACATAAGGGAACTGAAATCTCATAGTGGATTTGTTGAATCAAATTTCCAATATGAATGGAATGAAGGAGAGGCAGTTTGCAATTAACTTCAAGACAAATACGAGCATACCTTCCTCTTGTTGTATTCCCTGTATGAACATCAATCTTAATTGGCTTACCAATCATGCATCCAATTTTGAAGAGCATCGAGACATCATAGTACTCAATCGGTAATTCAGGGAGTTGAATCCAAATTGCCATTTTCGAGAGTCCTGCTTCTGAAGGCTTGAAATTCGGTTGCCAACGTTGAACCTAAAGGTACTGGTTATACATGAACCATGGGCCACCGCCTAAAACAGAGAGGAAATCATCTTGAGAAGAGAATTTAATAAGAAAACAACTTAACCCAAATCAATAATTTGGAAATGGGCTGTTGTTTTCCATATTTTCTGTAATTTTGGCTCTAATCGGACAAAAGAAAGATGATGCCCAATTAGTTTGATGATAAGGGTATTTCTCCATGGTTGAGAAATTCTAAGTTTTTCCTCCATGGAAATGGCTAAGGTAGGAATGTTTAGATCAGAGGGAGCTTGTTCATCTCGTAAACAAAGATCTGGATCTAAACAGATGTTGTCAATCCAGTTTTGGAAGTAAATATGCTGCGATTGATTGAGGAGTTTATCCTTATAAGAAAAAGGATTATTTTTGGGTTCATCCAAAGTAGATGGATTAGAAGAATTTATAGGGTGGTTACTATGAGAGTATGCTGGAAGGATTGGTGTAGAGTTTGTCTCTGATTGAGCCATGGAAGTTGGAATTTCAGAGTTTTCCACCGAAATTGGGGGAGGAGGAGGAGGGGGCGGCGGGGATGGGAGGTTTTGATGGGGAGAGTTCATAGGAGCACTACAGGGCGATCCATCATTCCTTTTATAGTAGCTTTCTTAGTTGAGCTCTTTCTTTACCAAAGAGATCTGTAAGTTGCATGGTTATCCCACGCTCTATAGTCAGTCAGTGATAGCTAGAGATCCAATATAATTTCTTAGCTAATTTTGGAAGGAACTCTCGCTGAGCTACAAGGGACTTCTCTCAAAATGAGCAGTGCCTACCATCTGCAGACCCACACCCGAATGTAGGTACTTAATAGGTGCTTGGAAACTTCTTAATAAACTTCATTTACTCTCATTCAATGGAAACTTGTGGAGGCGTTAGAAATTTGCTACGGAAATGTCTTCTGATGTTAGAATGCTATAATAATTTATTAATCGACTTTAGAAGTAGATAGAGAGATAGAAAGTTTTGTTCTAAAAGAAAATAATAAAAAAAATAAGCGTACAATTGTAACATTGTGAGAAGGAAATATTTATTTTTATTTTGGACCTCCCGTGCACACTTTTATAAGTATAGGTATCAAAATAGAGGACTTTGAAGTGTAGGGACCAAAAGCCATGCACAAAGCGAAAGTACAGGGACCTCACGTGTACTTTTACCCACATATCAAATATATACGACACATGAGAGAGAATGTTGATATCGACGCCTATGTGGATAAGCTATCTACATGATATGTAGGATTTCTCCTTGATTTTAGGTGCTTCAAAATATGTATAATTTTATTTAAGTAATTATTCGAATTAATCCAAGTATAAAATTTGAATTCAAAATGTACCAAATTCAAATTTATTCAATATTTATTTTTATTTTGAACTTGGATGAGAATCCAAAACATAGGAAATTTTAAATTTGTTCCTTCATCCTTATCAAACGAAATGGTTACTTGGAAAAAAATAATAATCAACTCATATTATGCTAACAAGTAAAACATGATTTTCATATAAAGTTAGAAAAATTCAAACGGTACTAAAAAATAAAGTTACCTTTTTTTATATGCTATTTCAATTATTTAAAATTCAAATGGTATTAAGAAAATAGGCTAAATTATTTAAATTTGAACTCCCCCCAATTGATAGAGATATTCTAATATTTTGAATTCAAAAGCTATCTTTTATCCTTTAACAATTCTTATTTAAATGAGCTAGATTTTACAAAAATTAGTTTTCTTCATCTATAAATTCACAATCCTTACTATTGTAGAAAAAAACCATAATCTCTAAAAATCATAATAAAGCATCTATAGATTCTTAATTGTTGGTAGAAGCAAAATTATACAAAACCAATAAGATGAGAAATGGATAAAGTACCTATGGAAATGATCATTGTTGCTCTCTTTGCCATGGCAGTTTCAACTTATCTTGCCAAGCTAATAGCTTTCTTTGTTTTTACAGTAACTTTCTTTTTCTTCACAGTATTGTTGTTTTTATTTGTTGAAAGTCAGATAACCGATATGTTTTGATCGAAACTTATGTGATCTATAATAACTATATAAATTTGGAAGAGAATTCTACCCATTAAGCTTTTATTAAATTTTTGTATTTTTTTTATTTCCACTTTAATGTTGATTTCCATTTCATTCTTGTTATGAGACAAACAACAGTGTATATATATATATAAACACACACACACACACACACACATACACACACACACATCCTATAAGAGAATACAAGGACACATGAGAAGGAATGCTTATGTGGATAGGCTATTCACATGACATGTAAGATTTTTCCTTGATTTTAGATAGTAACAAATACCAAGTAATTTTATTCAAACACTTATTCAAATGTAAATATTAAAATCCATTTATAAATTTGAATCCAAAATATATAAATTTAAATTTAAATTTATTTTTAATTTTAATTTTAATTAGAATGAAAATTCAAAAGATATTGAATTTGAAATTTGTTCTTTTATCTTGACAAAAAAGAAATTGAAATTAGATTTGGTTGAAAGCAAATTTTCTTTTTTTTTTTTAGAAAAGGTTAGAAGCAAATTTTCAAATATTATATTATATAAAATAAAGTATGAAAACAAAATTTTGTAATGTTAATATATGCTCATATATATACTATATATTATTTTTAGTGACTATGGAAATTACTTAAGCCAAATTGAGGATTAATGTGGTGCCTCCTTTTGTCCTTTTTTGGTCTTTTCGCACTTTTCAGGTGACGAAAAAGGCCCTCGATGAATTTCCTCCCTACTTTTCCTACTGCCATTTTTTGTAATTTACTATTTTTACATTTATGATTAAGCGTGTTTTAATTACATATTAATTGTATATGGATATTAGGATTTCCCGGTTCAACTCCTCTGCCGGAATTCCAAAGGATTGGTGGTATAAATGTATCTGCAACAATGGTTGATTCATGTGTAAACTATTGACATTCCAATTCTGTTTTCCTTTCTTCTTCATTTCTATTTGGGTGGGTTTCTTCTTCCTTAACATTTCTCTGAATTGGTTTCACATGAACTCGGTTCTGTATCCCAAAATTTCCAGGTGTACGTTGATAAAATTCTTCCATTTAATTTAGTAGCGCCTTAGGATGGCATAACCTAAAGTGGGGAGCTTTTACTTCTCATCGCAACATTTTGAGGTAAATCTGGATTTATTTGTTGATTATATTATCTGATACTTAAATTTAACATTTCCTTATTCCTCTTTTATTTTACAATTTTTTTTAATTTATCATTCGACTTCTTTTTTATTGAGGTTTCTATTATGTTTAGTATATTTTAAAATGTTCAAAAGCACAGTTAGCCAATGCCAATTAAAATCATTTTGTGATGCATTGTGTAAATTACATATGCTCCTACAAATGCTCTCAACTAATTCAATTTTCCAATGACAACTATACATGCTCCTTGACTACAAAAAATTAGGCCTTCCTTATGCAGAAGCCAAATTCTTCCACCTACCCGAGTTCATTAATTTAACAATTGCAATCAAGATTAAAAAATGACCGCAACATACTATGTTTTTTTAGATAATCAACATACATTTCAAACAACAATCAATATTAGCTTTATTTTGATGAGTTATCTAGAGATGCAGGAGTAGAATATTAGTTTTATTTTGATGAATTACCTAGAAATGGAGTAGAATTTAGGTAATGCACTTTTAGAATGAAAGAGAGGTCATGTATTTTGCTTTATATATGTGAATTATTTGTTTGGATGTATGAGTTTCTCCTAACTGATTAACTTACAGCCAATGCAATATTTTCTTACTAACCGACTAAAACAACTACAAAAAATATAGGCCTAATAAGAAGATGACTACAGCGCAAGCACAGGCCGTCCTGCTTGTATATATATAACTTCATGATCCTAATATATATACACTTAATTTGTAATGGTATCAATAATTTTAATTCATACTCTTTCATTTATCTATATATATATATATGTATATATGCATTTAAAAAAATTTAATATACATTATTTCTCAAAATTTACTATTTATAATATATATAATCATCAGTCCGTGCAATGACACACAGTCAGAAACAAGTTACTCTATAATAAAATGTAGGGAATCATATGTAATATTAACTATAATTATATATATATATATATATATCTATACTATATATAAAAGTACGAGTTTTGTAAAACTTTTGAATCATCTATTATATCCTCATTAAACTTTTGAATCGTCTATTATGCCCTTATTTTTTGAATATATTTCTTAAATGTCATTGTTTAAATTTTTACAGTTTTAGTCAACTAAAAACTCTATTTTTATTTAATTAAATCTAATATCCTTATAACTATTTTATTTTTACCATTTTACTATTTTACTATTATAGTTTTACTCAACTAAAAACTCTATTTTTATTCAGTTAAATCTAATATCCTTATACCTATTTTATTTTTACGATATTACTAATTTAATTAAATAATCTTAGATATATTAGAATTTTTAAAATATATCTCTTAAATGACATTATTTAAATTTTACAGTTTTTTGTTAGAAATAAATTTTTACAGTTATTCTGCTAAAAATTCTATTTTTATTTAATTAAATTCAATATTTTTACAAATATTTTATTCTTACCATTTTAATTTTAAAAAATTGGAGACTTTTTGATAGTTCTGGACCCATTTCAATTTTAAATTATAAACTAATAAAAGTATTATTATCAAGTTTAAAAGTTAAAATAAGTTGCCCAATCATTAATTATTCATTTTTTAAAAATAATTAAGTTAAAATTCATTGAAAATTTAATTATTGTGATTGATCTTTTTCTATTTTTAGAGTGTTTGTTGGTAGTTTAATGCATTGGAGTGCATGACAAGAATTTAAAGTTTTTTTTTTTAAAAAAAGAGTAACATGCTATTATTTCCTTTGACTTATAAGGTTAGAGGAGTCAATTGGGCGGGTTTGACGGATTTCGGGTTCGGGTCATCAGGGTTTAGTTCAAATGAGTCAGGTAATTTTCTCGGGTCATTCGGATTTCGGATTATCTAGGTTCAGGTCATTTGACTCTCGGGTCTAGGATTAGGCGAGTTCGAGTTTTGGCTTCAGGTCACTCGGGTTTTGTGTCATTTGGGTTTTGGGTTTTTCGGCTCTATGACTCGGATCAATTGGGTCAGCCTTGAATTTTTTAATGTTTGAATCTTAAATTTTTTTAATATCTTTATTATTCGATTTATTTTACAATCGACTACCAATGAAGTTTAGCAAACTGCATATACGGAGTTAAAGAGTTGACATGTGTCCCTTTATATATTAATTTTGAATATTAAATACATAATCTATACTATATTAAAAAGTACATACTCTTGTAAAACTTTTGAATCACCCATTATACCCTTATTTTTCGAATATATTTCTTAAATGCCATTGTTTAGACTTTTATAGTTTTACTCAACTAAAAACTCTATTTTTATTTAATTAAATATAATATCCTTATAACTATTTAATTTTTACCATTTTACTATTTTAATTAAAAAATCATATATATTAGAATTTTTTAAATATATATTTTTAGGCTGAAATCTCAATTTGGTACCAAACCTTTCACGAAAATCCTAATTTAGTACGAAACCTTTTATTTCATCCAATTTGGTACCAAACGTTTTATAAATAGAGCAATTTAATACTTTTTTGGAGTAAACCACACGCGCGTTAAACAACGCATTAAGAGATCTTTGAAAAAAAAAAACCCGCATGGCATTTTCATTTAATAAAAAATATATTAAAAAATCCTAATTAAATTCTACTCCTATTTTCTTTTCTCTCCCTTTTCTTTTCTTCTTTTCCTATTATTTTCTCTTACCTTCTCCTTTCTTCTCCAAAACCGATACCCCTCTTTCCACTAAACCCTAGCGCCGCTTGCCTTGATCTCCCTCCGTGCCGCTGTCAGCCACTGATGGACTCCTCCACCGTCGCCTCCTCCTCTTACCTTTCCATCCTCCTCCTCCTCCTTTTTAGAAAAACCCTCAAGTCTAACCCAAAACACTTCTAAGCCGCGACTTCAAAGCTTGATTCCGGTGAATCCTATCGTCGGATCTTCATCAAAATCAAATATATTCAACTGCCTCTTACGTTGAGGCTGTCGCCAAAAAACACAGCTCCAATCGCATGAATAACAAATAGGGCAAGGCTGCGGCTTTTTTAATTAGGAAGGAAAATCGTAATCTTTGGGGGTTTGGTATGACTCCAAGTAAGTAAAGTAGCTTCCTTTTAATTACTTCAATTTTAAGATTAGTTAAGTTATTATCGTTTTGGTGAGCGAATAGTACTTTGGAATTTGAATTGCTCTGGTTGATTCTAATTTTGGATTTAATTTTTTATGTAAGAGCGTTGTATCTAATTTTGAATTCTGCTCTGAAAAAAAAAAGGGTTACATTTCGTTGGTTTTGGGTTTAATATATTCTCATAATATGATATTGCAAATTGATAATTATTCGATATACAAATTTTAGTTCCTGGTAATTGATATCTTATACCGAGAGAGATGAAAATTTTATGCATTACAATTCAAATTAACAAAAACTGGTCGTGGGCCACTTATGGATGGCAGTTAGGTTGGTTCATGTAGTACTTACATATATACAGATGAAGTTACTAAGGCATCTCTCCATTTCTAATTTGTTCTCTTCAACTGTTGGCATCCAACTAACTAAATGGAACCTTTTTGCGATTTCTAATGAATCTTCAAGCTAATTTGATTTCTGAATAATTACTTGTGACATTAAATATTTGCCGGACAAATGCCATCTAGTATTGACATCATACAAATTGGTGACAGTGGATGCACCAAATATCGACTTGAACAAGCATTGTTAGCAGTAAAAGTTTCTTATCACCAATTCACCACACCACTTCAGCAAATTTCATCAACTAGCTTTTCTGAAAGGTAGTTGTCATTTTCCNAGTTNTTTAATAGAAATTTTGTGTTTACATCAATTTGATTACAGACTGGAGTTATGCCCATATCTTTGAGAGGTAGCTCTTTTTTGATCATATGGAGTTTCAACATTTAAACCTAAGCCTGTAGTAGGCAATATTTTAGCCATATCAATGAATTTTTTGCCTTTTTCATTGAGGGTATCATGCCAACTTAGAAGCAAAATCAAAGGAAAGAAAATCAGGCCAACAAGGATCTGCCTCCTCAACCTCAGGATGCTAAGGGAAAAGAAAAAATTTGAAATTTCTTATGGTTGTATTTAATTTTTTGTTCAAGATTTCTATTTAATTTTTTGTATTTAATTGCTTGGTGTAGTTGACATTTGATGGATATTTAATGGCTTTACATGTTGTTAAGAATTTATTTATGCAAGTTTAGCATATTCTCTTAAAAAGTTCCTTCTTATTTCCCTTTAAATAAGAAGAATTTAGTTAGAGAAAAAATAGAGAGATTTGAAATAATTAGTAGCAGAAAAAAAAAATCTAAATTGATCTAATTTTGAAACGTTTAGTATCTATTTGAGCCGATTTTAAAACGTCTAGTAAAAAAAATAAAAAATATTTAAAAAAGCCACGTAGATAACGGAGTTAGTACTTAACGGAGCGTGAGTTGCACTTCCTGACCATAACCCGAAAAAGTACTAAATTGCTCCATTTATAAAACGTTTGGTACCAAATTGGACGAAATAAAAGGTTTCGTACTAAGTTAGGATTTTCGTGAAAGGTTTGATACCAAATTGAGATTTCAGCCTATAGTTTTATAGTTTTACTCAACTAAAAACTCTATTTTTTATTTAATTAAATCTAATATCCTTATACCTATTTTATTTTTATCAATTTACTAATTTAATTAAAAAACTTAGATATATTATAATTTTTAAAATATATTTCTTAAATGACATTGATTAAATTTTACAGTTTTTTAAGAAATAAACTTTTACAATAATTCTACTAAAAACTCTATTTTTATTTAATTAAATTCAATATTTTTATAAATATTTTAATTTACCATTTTAATTTTAAAAAATTGGAGATTTTTTTTTTTCAATTATAATATAAACTAATTTGAACAAAAAAAATTATAATATAAACTAACAAAAATCTTATTATCAAGTTTAAAAGTTAAAATAATTTACCTAATCATTAATTATTCATAATTTTTTAAAATGATTAAGTTAAAAATTTATTTAAAATTTAATTATTGTGATTGACCTTTTTCAATTTTGGAGTGTGTATTGATAGTTTAATATATTAGAATGTATAACAAGAATTTAAAGTTTTTAAAAATAAAAAGAAAAATAACATGCAATTATTTCCTTTGACTTATAAAGTTAGAGGAGTTGACGCAAAAAAAAAAAAGTTAGAGGAGTCAATTGGGCGGATTGGACGGGTTTTCGGGTCATGATCATCTAGGTCCATGTCATATGAGTGAGGTAATTTTCTCAGATCATTCGGGTTTCGGCTCATCTGGTCATTCAGGTCTCGGGTCTACTGGATTTAGGGTCATGCAGGTTCGGGTTTTGGCCTCAGGTTACTCGGGTTCTAGGTCATTCGGGTTTTGGATTTTTCAGGTTTAGGACTCGGATCAATTGGGTCAGCCTTTAAATTTTTAAATGTTTAATTCTTAAATTTATTTAAAATGGTTAAATTATAACAATGTGTATTTTATTGAATAAAACATAATTTTAGTTTATAATATTCTTGGGTCATCGGGTTATCTTCTCTTGTTATTCGAGTTACGAGTTTGTCGGGTCTGGATAGGACATGTTCGGGTTGTTTAATTTCTCTGGTCAAATCGGATTCGGTCGGATTGGGATGGGTTATCGAGGTTGGATCAGATTTTAACAGTTTTACTTATAATTAATTTCAATTATTATTTTATTATTCTTTTAATTTAAACACGATTGGTCACGTGCACCGCACGTCGAAGTGAAAACTAGTTATATATGAAATGGGAGTATGTGTTCAAATAAATATTGGTTATATAATATCCAATTTTATGTTCTTTCATTATATCAATTAAAATTATAAATTAATTAATAATATAAGTATCCATAAAAATGAACATAAAATTACAACCCTTACCGGTGAGATTATTAGTACCGTAGTAAAACCTAATAGAAAAAATTGTCAAGAAATTACTAATTAATTATTATTATTTATTCATTATGAAAAAAAATTATTAATTATAAATTTATCATAAATTATTCCTAGAACTGATTTAATACTTATATTCATATAATGAAGTTTAGTAAATTTAATAAAATTATAATAATAATATAAAATTTATTGAATAAATGATAATTTAGAATAATTAAAATTATAACAATTTGGATTTTATTGAATCAGTTGGATGTGTTATAAGTTTGGAGCAAATTTTAACCGCTTTTCTTATAGTTAATTTCAATTATTATTTTTTTTAATCTATACTATATTAAAAAGTACATAGTCTTGTAAAACTTTTGAATCGCCCATTATACCCTTATTTTTCGAATATATTTCTTAAATGCCATTGTTTAGACTTTTATAGTTTTACTCAACTAAAAACTCTATTTTTATTTAATTAAATATAATATCCTTATAATCATTTAATTTTTACCATTTTACTATTTTAATTAAAAAAATTATATATATTAGAATTTTTTAAATATATTTTTATAGTTTTACTCAACTAAAAACTCTATTTTTTGGTCAAAAAAACTAAAAACTCTATTTTTATTTAATTAAATCTAATATCCTTATACCTATTTTATTTTTATCAATTTAATAATTTAATTAAAAAACTTAGATATATTAGAATTTTTAAAATATATTTCTTAAATGACCTTGATTAAATTTTACAGTTTTTTTAAGAAATAAACTTTTACAATTATTCTAAAAAAACTCTATTTTATGTAATTAAATTCAATATGTTTATAAATATTTTAATTTACCATTTTAATTTTAAAAAATTGGAGACTTTTTTTCAATTATAATATAAACTAATTTGAACAAAAAAAATTATAATATAAACTAACAAAAATCTTATTATCAAGTTTAAAAGTTAAAATAATTTACCTAATCATTAATTATTCATCATTTTTTAAAATAATTAAGTTAAAAATTTATTTAAAATTTAATTATTGTGATTGACCTTTTTCAATTTTGGAGTGTGTATTGATGGTTTAATATATTAGAATGTATAACAAGAATTTAAAGTTTTTAAAACTAAAAAGAAGAGTAACATGCAATTATTTCCTTTGACTTATAAAGTTAGAGGAGTTGACGCAAAAAAAAAAAAAAAGTTAGAGGAGTCAATTGGGCGGGTTGGACGGGTTTCGGGTCATACTCATCTGAGTCCATGTCATATGAGTGAGGTAATTTTCTAAGATCATTCGGGTTTCGGCTCATCTGTATTCAGGTCATTCGGGTCTCGGGTCTGCTGGATTTAGGGTCATGCAGGTTCATGTTAGGTTACTCGGGTTCTAGGTCATTCGGGTTTTGGGTTGTTCAGGTTTAGGACTCGGATCAATTAGGTCAGCCTTTAAATTTTTAAATGTTTAATTCTTAAATTTATTTAAAATGGTTAAAATTATAACAATGTGTATTTTATTGAATAAAACATAATTTTAGTTTATAATATTCTTGGGTCATCGGGTTATTTTCTCGGGTTATTCGGGTTACGAGTTTGTCGGGTCTGGATAGGACATGTTCGGGTTGTATAATTTCTCTGATCAAATCGGATTCGGTCGGATTGGGATGGGTTATCGAGGTTGGATCAGATTTTAACAGTTTTATAGATAATTAATTTTAATTATTATTTTAATTTTCTTTTAATTTAAACACGATTGGTCACGTGCACCGCACGTGGAAGTGAAAATTAGTTTAAACTAAATGCACGTGGAATTGAAAATTAGTATATATATATATATAGGGATGATGCTATAGTGCTACTTTGCTACCAACCTTTATGACCCGTAGGATTAACATCTCTATCTAATCCTACCCGTCCAAAACAAAAACCCTCTCAACTCAACTATCAACTACTCCTATTAAACCCATTTTCTTCTCCGTCAAACTCACCATAACTCTGCAATTTCGTGGTTGGCTAGTTAGGGACTTAGGGTTTAACAGGGTTTTAGGGCTCAATTTCAAACTCCCTCTTCTTCCTCTCTGTTAATCGAGAATGCGAAGATCGTTAACGTCACTCAAGGGGCGCCACAACGAGCTCCAAGAAAATCGTGGCCTCCGTACTGTTCGAGAGATTACCAGTGGTTATTCCCAAAATCGATCCTGTTGTTTACGCATTTCAGGAATTCTCGTAAGTTTTCAATCTCTGCTCTCTGTTTGTCTGCTGGGAAAATGTGGGAAAGTTACTAGTTACAACTATCAAAGTTTCCGCCTTCTAGAAAATGAATTGATTAGCTCAGAGATGCAAAAAGGGCATTAATCTATAGCCCATTACTAGAAATTGTTATTCTTTTTTGTTCCATTTTCAGCTACTGATTGGGTTTTTGGTGAAAGAGGTGAAAGAGTTCTAATTTATGTAGTATAGACGCCGATATCCTGATGAAGTCTTGAATCTATGTTCTCTTGGAGTCAATAACCAATATGTAGTGTTTCTTATGGAATTTGCTTCAGCTGAATCACATATTATTGCAGGTTTAGGCCCTTTTTGATCCACATTTATGGGTTATTTATGCAATAATGAACTGTCTGTCATATGTAATTTAGAGATCTGGCTTAGTTATCTGAAGGCGTGTGATTAGGAAAGATGATGTTTAGTATGTTACAACTAGTTTATCAATAATCAGATAATAAGAATAGTCTCGAGCTTAATACAGAATGTCTAATTCAGCTCCGCAAAGCGCCATGAGATTGAGAGCTATAGTATTCATTTTTAGCACAGCCATGATGAAAGTAGTGTTGTTAAAGGCACAAGGCGCACCCTAGGCGCTAGGACCCTAGTACCGCCTGAGGCGCAAGGCGCCAGAAAGGCGAGCGCCTTATCGAAGTAAGGCGCATACACAAAAAGTGTATATATATATATATATACACACACGCATATATTACATAATACATATACAAATCATTTAGAGACTGATTTTTAATGGACTTTATAGAAAATAGAAATACTTATACACAGTAATACCTACCTACTTAGTACTTACCTTGTAAATTTTAGCTAATTATTATCTCTTAAATTTAATTAGCAGATTTTGTGACTAATAAATCACTTAAATTTAATTAGCAGATTTTGTGGCTAGTAATTCTCTTAAATTTAGTTAGTCTGTTGACTTTTAATTTGAATATTAATACAAATCAAGATGCAGAAAGGAAACTGTAGAAAATAAACATCCAATTCAATGAGGCGTGCCTTTTTAGCGCCTGGTGCTTCAGAAAAAGCGCAAGAATGCGCCAAAAAAGCCACGCCTGGCTAAAGGGGCCTCGCCTCATACCATGAGAGGCGATGGACCCTTAAAACGCCTTGGCTGGGCGCCTAGGTGCTCGCCTTAACAACACTGGATGAAAGTCATCATTTATCTGGTGTATAATGTTAATGCCACTTCTCCTTCACATATACATGCATGCAAATATATTTGCTTATGCAGAAGTGAAAAATGCAACATTGATGATTTTGGTTCTTAGCTTATGAAGTGAAAATTTTGTACAACCAGGGGAAAGGGTGACTACCAAATGGACTGTGTTCCTGCTCCCAGAATCACTGAAGCTGACAAAACGAACGACAGAAAGTAAGTGTGTATCTTATATTGTGGGTTGAACATTTGGACCAACAGATGATTCTCTGTTTGCTAGAGATCAGATATATGGAGTTAGATTTCAAGATGCTTTTTCCATCCTCCTTGTATATACATGTTTGGCAACGAACTTCTTTTGTAATACCAAAAACTGCTTCATGATAGACAATGAAAATTATATATTTGAACCATTTTGTTAATACAAATTCTGATGATGAAAATTTTGAACATTGTAGCTATCAAGATCATTACAGAGAGCACTCGATAGAAGACTCTATCTTCTTATATATGGTAACCCTTATGGAGCTCCTAGTGGGAAGCCTGTGTGGCACTTTCCAGAAAAAGTTTATGATTCAGAGGAGACGTTGCGCAAGGTAATGGTTTCTTCTTCTTCTTCTTCTTCTTCTTCTTCTTCGTCTTCTTCTTCTTCTTATTTCCTTCTTTTATCTGTTTTGTTATTCTCATATAAATATCAAAATATGTGCAGTGTGCGGAGTCTGCCTTAACATCTGTGCTTGGAGATCTTTGGCACACTTATTTTGATGGAAATGCTCCCATGGGGCACATGGTAATACAGCCGACAGAGAACATGCCTGAACCTTATAAGGTATTTTGACTAAAAATGGTTTGAGTTTTCCTCTTAATGTGATGTAATGCCTGTCTTTGCTAGGCCTTATATTCAATGTTGGTATTTGATAACTCAAATGCTTTTCTTTTTGTCAGCGTCTCTTCTTCAAATCTCAAGTGATCGATACCAACAAGTTTAATATTGGCAAGTGTGAAGATTTTGTCTGGGTGACCAAGGATGAAGTCTTGGAGTTTTCCCCCGAACAAGCTGAATTTTTTAAGAAGATGATCATCAGCTGATGGCCAAATCCTCAGTTTGATTTCCAACCCATACAATCTTTTCTTTATAACCCATTTTGTTGTTTGATTATAATTTTGCAGTAGAGGGATGAATTTTGACTGTCTATATCAGAAGTTAAAAGTTGACATAAGCCGATAGAACATCTGAACACTGAACATGAGTCAATTGGGGAAAATAATGAAGCTCTCATTTGGTTCACAATGGACTTAATAGTCCAAATTGTTGAGAATTTCTTTTATTGGAATTTGTTCTTCTGATATTGTTTGTGCTGCAATAAATGGTTGGGGTAGTTTCTTAGACATATCTGCATATTGCAATTTAGGAAAAGGGACAAGTTGCATCAACTTACTAGAACTGAATGTAAATGGAGTAATAATAATAAGAGTTCTTTTTAGTTTTTGGCACCAAGATAGAGTTCTTTAGCATAGGGTTATGAGCATCAGTATTCAGCATTATGACAGTAAGCAAGAACATAAGCTGTATTAGCAGTGATGAAAGCCCTGGGGATTCGTTTGCAAAAAGGCTCGGATTGCCTCATCAAACTCCATGCCTTTGTCGTCAAAGGAGTCCACATAGGCATGCATCGCTTGCAGTCCAAGTTAATCAGCGATCAATGTTTTTGTTCAGACTTCAGAGTTCAGACCAGATGCGTTGTTAAGAAAAGTAGCTATTTCCGATTAAAAAAAATAATACCTTCCTGCCATAAATTTAAGCAGATTATTATAAAATATGAGAAATTGATAAAGAAGTCGATATATATGTACTTAAATAGACATGAAAGGACTTGGGATTTAACAAAGAGAGCTTGATAGCAATCCTCTGGTTTCACCAAGCCATGCATTGCCTAAGAGATATGCTGAAGAGACCCACCCATACCCATAGTTAGGGTCAAAGGTTTAGGGTCCTATTATTTTCCATTGCTTGAATTATATGAATGAATATTGCTCATTTCATAGCCGCCTTGTAATCATTCTCCCCTCGGATAGCCATATGCTCTTCCTATGCAAGCAAGTAAAAGCATATATAGCAGAATCATAACCAAGCGAATTCAAACCAACTCTTAGCTTTTCTTCAAGGGCTTGAGGATGATCATTGATGGCCTTCATTCAAATAGTTGATTGATACAGTAAATTAAAATTTAAAATTAAAAAAAAAAAAACAAATGAAATTAAAAAGTAAAGGTAAGGTGGGTGGGCTTAACCCGGCATGTCAAACATGCTTAAGCCGACCCAATGTATTATGTATCAGTTCCGTAAACATCTCTTACAACATTATATATTATGGCAGAAAAAAAAAAAAAGGTCATAGTCTATAGTATACTTGATTTGCTGCAAAATGGTCGAGTAATTGTTTGCATTTCATCAAACATTCCAGATTTGGTAACACGCTTTATCTATCTTTGTTTCCATTGCAAACGAGCAAATTCAGTTAGAATTTTTCAGAAGCCAATAATGGATGCTTAACCCAGTTTCAGGTACTCCTCCTTTCATAATCACGTCATTTAATTTTCTTCTGGCCTTTTCTTATTGTTTGGTAGCCTAGAAAATGACCCAGAATTTGAGGTCCTTCATCTTGTATTCTTCATCTATTTTTATCTTGTTTCTAGCAATCTCTTTGGGTTTCAGCAGAAGAAGCTACTTGAAAACCCCAAAACCCAACTCTCAAACTCAAAATGCCTCCCCCTGTCTCCTATGGATGGCCCCATTCCTTTCAGGTGGTGGGTATGGTTCAGAAGCATGGTCTTACGTTTTAGCTCTCAATGATTACTTGAAAGATGCTGAAACCCCTGATTTCAAATTGGGTATCGACCAACACGGTGATTTAGAGTCTATAGAGTTTTGGGAGGGATTGCCTCAACATTTAAGAAACTTGGCAATTCAGCTTTACCAAACGGAATGTAGATTGAATGAGACCATTGTGGTTTGCCATAGTGAGCCTGGTGCTTGGTATCCCCCATTGTTTGAAACCCTTCCTTGCCCTCCAACTCCAACTGGTTATGACGATTTCAAGTTTGTCATCGGCCGTACCATGTTTGAGACTGATAGGTTGAATTCTCAACATGTTAAGCGTTGTAATCGGATGAACTCTGTTTGGGTTCCTACTGATTTCCATGTGTCTACATTTGTGCAAAGTGGGGTTGATCCTGCTAAGGTTGTGAAACTTGTTCAGCCTATTGATGTTAACTTCTTTGATCCCTCCAGGCATAAGCCATTGGATATTGCTTCGGTTGGGAATCTGGTTTTAGGTCCGGATTCGAATCCAAGTAACAAGTTTGTGTTCTTGAGCGTCTTTAAGTGGGAGTTTAGAAAAGGATGGGATGTGTTGCTCAAAGCATATTTGGAAGAGTTCTCCCGGGATGATGAGGTGGTTTTGTACCTCTTGACTAACCCTTATCATTCTACTAGAGATTTTGACAACAAGATTATACAATTTGTGCAAGATTCTAATATGGAAAACCCAAATAATGGTTGGGCACCTGTGTATGTCATTGATACCCACATAGCTCACATTGATTTGCCGCGACTGTACAAGGCAGCCGATGCATTTGTGCTTCCATCGAGAGGAGAAGGATGGGGGAGACCGATTGTGGAAGCCATGGCCATGTCTTTGCCAGTAATAACAACTAATTGGTCAGGCCCTACTGAGTACTTGACAGATGAGAATAGCTTTCCTTTGCCGGTGGATAGAATGAGTCAAGTAATGGAAGGACCGTTTAAAGGCCATTTGTGGGCTGAGCCGTCAGTCGGTGAGCTTCAAGCTCTTATGAGGCATGTAATTAGTAATGTGGAGGCCAAGAGTAAAGGTAAGCAGGCAAGGAAGGACATGATCACAAACTTTTCTCCTGAAATTGTTGCAGGGATTATTGCAGGTCATATACAAACTATACTTGACAAATAGCAAGATGATGTATGATTATTTGTTGGTCTTCTCATTTCGATCTGTTGTTTTATATACAAAATCACTTCAAGATGATATTCTGAATTGGTGATCATATGATGAGTAAAGATGATTTTTCAACAACTAATTTGGCTATAGAATTGCAACTTTTTTACGGCCAATCTATCTGGTTGGATCAATTCACTTGAGGCCAATCTAAAGCCATTGGCAAAGGTAGTCTGCAGTTCTCTTTATCTGATGCTACTCTTCTTTGTGCCATGGAATTTGGTAAAACATTTTCATTCCCTTGACACAGGGGACCAGATGAATGAAGTAATTGTCATTTCAAAGATGCTGGCGTTAACTTGATTTATACTTCAACTTTTGCGTTTTGACAATATATATATATATATATATATATATATATATTATATAAATAATCAGTATCTAATGGTTCCATTATAAAAATATCCAATCCAATAAAAGATCAAATTGCCCAAAATTATTAGGTTGAGGACCAAGTTGACAAATATTAAAATCGTAGATGTAGGGCTTCTTTGCTCAAGAAGTTCACCATAAGGAAAATGCATGCCATTTCGTGACACAAGATATAAACCCCTACTTATTGCATGTATGCAATTATGTTCTCAGCACACAGAAGTGATGTTGCCAACTGTTTACAATTTGACGGAATATTATTGGAGGTGAGGAACAAAAAGTTCCATAACTTTCTTGTAAACAGGTTTCTTGAAATCCACAGCCTGCACAAGAATGAGAAGGGTCAGCAACTAGTACATAAACAAAAGTGCTAATCTACCTTTGATTGATACAAAATGGCACGAATAAGGAGAACCCACATGCTCAACTATTTGTTCTGGTGTCATCCATGACCATTCACCGAACTCAGGTTTCTCGGTCCCATCACCTAAAAGATTAATCTCCTCCTCCTTCCCAGTGAATTGAAGGAGAAACCTGTTTGCAAATTCAAAGAAAAGTCAACAAAAACGAACAGGGAGCTTTACAAATTACAACCAAAAAGCAACAGCTGATGGACAGATCACTCTGCTATCAGTGCTAGCATGCACATAAAATCCAACCTTTTGTTCAGATTTAAACTTGCGTCTCCGCTCTACTAAAAATCCATTTTAGAGATCAATGTGAATTTTGACTTGTTAAAGTTCAAAAATCAAAATAAAATATGAACAATGGCTTTAAAAAACAGATATACAGAGAGTGACAAATTGATTCTGCTATCCACCAAATCCAATTTGGACCAAAATGAAATGACTGGCCAAAGTTCCCTGAACCAAAAGTAGAGTTTCCTTATAACAGTGCAAGAAAGACACAGACATATCTCTTTGTGCGTGGATAATCGGGGGTTTATTGATGCACAGTTGAGACGGTAAGTCTCTACCAACCTAATACACCCAAGTTTTCATCGTTTCTAGCCCATATATTATATCCCAAGCTACTTTAATACTAATCCAAGCACTCACCACTTTTGAGCTTGACCTTTCCAGTCTGAACCCCATTGACGTTTTAGTTTTTCCCTAACTTCTGGTGGAAAATCATATGTCAGCCAATAAGGTGCCTGCAAACAAGAACCAAGAAATGGACATCATCCAGAGTAAGAATGAATAAGAAAAAGCCAAAGTGCATAACTAGAAAGAAATGGACAAAAAGAAAGCTCCATAACGTATGCAAAAGATTTCAATCACTCAAACAGCATAACCTGAGAACCCTGTAGCTGCAGCCAATGTGATTAACATAAATATGTAGAGGTTGGACTTCTGTGTAAGTGTGAGAAAGAGTTATACACTGAAACACAATAGAGGATATTTCTAACAAAGATGCCACTAAGACTATCACTGGTTATGTACATACTACCAATAAAAGCACATAAACCGTTGATTTTCTATTAACTTTTAATTATAGAATTTTAATTGCACCTGAATCTAAGGAATGGAATAAATGCTAGTTTTTTTGGTCTGTCACAAATATGAGACATGAATTTCAGTCCATCACAAGTATGAGCACTGACTTCACCCAAAAAGTCAGTAATCAATATAACACAGCAAATAATCCATATTTGGTGGTACAAACTTCAAAAGGCTGGGCTCAATTTCATACCAAACCAGTTAGCTCTTAGAGAGACTACTTGTGAAACTTTGGGTGTCAGCACTCCAGTACCACCGAAATACATGATTAATTGTCAAGATAATCATAAGACGTCTTGGAAAAAAAAAATCCATTACTTGCTCAGTTTTCAATCTGAAATGCATTTTTCGAATATCATGTTATTAGAGATAAGAACCTACATAGCTTTTGGGTATCAAAGCTCGTTAAATTGAAAGCAGTTGTTAAAAGACGTTAGTAAAGAACAATAGTAAATCAAATTACTCCCTATGACAATATGGAGCTAGACACACTACAAAATTCAAGCCTACCCTATGAAGTGTTAAAAAATTCAAAATATACTAAAATATAAAGCTACTAGCTGAATTAAGTGTCACAAATCAATTACCATGAATAACTAATCATTTAATAATAAACACATATTAGTAAAGGCGATATTAGTCTTTTTAAGTATCTTGAAATGGTTTAGAATCCAAATCTTTTTGAAGTCAAATATATGCCTACTTTTCATCTAATCCAAAAAACCATACGTTCAGTTTCTTATTCTACTCTCTTTTATATTTTCAGGTAACAATAAAATCTTTTATCTGTTCCTTCCTTTGACATAAATCTAAATTATAAATAATAAAACCATTCATCAATTTCAACGATGCAGTGGGCGTGCATAATACTAGTATCTTGAGAGCCAAAAAGTAAGAACATTCAGACTTATTTTCTTGATATTCTAATTCTTTTCCTAGAGGAAAATGCATTTTAAAAGCACTTAAACACAGGACAGCAACCTCTTCTACTGGTCACCCCAGATTAGAAAAGAAAAAATAACAATGCAATTCTTGGAAGTAAAAGATAAAAGAAATCGAACAAACCTCAGCAAGAACCTCTGCTGAGCTAACACCTGTTTCTTCCTTTAATTCTCTGAGGGCTGCAGCTTTTGGATCTTCACTGTCATCAATCCCACCCTGTGTATAATTAAATCTCATGTAAATGTGCAACATTTTGCAAAAGTTCACAAATATTCACCAAAAGACCCTTATAATGTATTCTGTCATTCAAAGGAACAACTTCTAAAGTAAAGTAGACCATCCAGACGGGAAGCAGTATAGAATGCTATCCAAAAGGACCAAGAATAATGAAGGAGCTAATTCAAATAGAATCAAATGATTACAAGATGGACAATTATACAAAGCCAAGAGCTCCATTGGTATTGCTGCATACACTACAATCTCAAATACTCATGCTAGCAATGTTATGGATCCTCACTTCACAGGTGTAAATTTGGATATCTGAATAAAGCCATCAATAAATGAAAGCAAATCACCCTACAACTGGTGCCATGCCATGCCAAATTTTAGTCAAGTTTATCCCCAATCAAACATGGGATTATTTTAAAACATATAGTATATTGGAATCTAATGAAATAAAAAGTCAATTTCCCAAAGTTTCACCCAATTTAGAGGATTTGAAATTCTGCCTTAAGTATATAAAGGAGTGTTAATGTTTGACAATCCCTCCTTTTCCCTCTAAATTATAAGTCTACCAGAACAAGGGAGAGCTTTCTACTTTGTTCCCTTATCTTATACTATATGCAAACCGGTGGTATTGATGTAATCAAAGCTGGTAGAGTTAAGGAGGAAAAGAACTTCAAGATAACAAATCATAGCAAAAAGGAATACCTGAGGCATTTGCCAAGCATTGGGAATATCCAGCCTTGACGCCGAGAAAATCTACAAAATTTACCAACAAAAAAAAAGTCAAATTAATTAATAAATGTATAATATTAAACCGAAAAAGAACATAAAGGAAAGTGCATACAGTAAAGACCTTTTTGGAGGAATTGATGAGACAAATGCCCACATTTCTCCTGTAACCTTGAGGAGGTGCTTCCATGGAGGAGAATGGAGTTTGAGGCTTCCAACGTTTGGTAAATTTAGAGGAATAAGAAGGGTATTCTGGGAAGAAACAACTGAGACTGGAACGATGAAGTGGGGAATAAAGGAAAAGGGATCGGCATAAAGCCATTCCCAGTTGCTTACTTAAACTTCTTTTCAGCTTCCATTTTCTTTTGTTCTACAAGATAGGACTACTGTAGTCCTGCCCAAGGGCTGTGTTCTTGACCCGAATGGCTTGGGATTGGGGAAGGCTTTAGGATCCGGTCTGGCCCAAGATAATTTTGGAATTAATCAATTAATTTTGGATAAATTATTTAATATATTGATAGTGTAAAATTTGGAATTCTCAAATGAGGTGAGGAGTTGACACATTGTCATTTTTAGAATTAATTTTGTAAAACAAAATTCAAAACTACTTTTTAAAGGACACATGTCAACCCTTAAACCTCGCATGTGTAGTATGCTAAACTCCACTACAGTGTATTGTATAATTCTCCATTAATTTTTACCATCTCTAAAAAGGATGATTATACAATACATCGTCAGTGTAAAATTTAGAGTCCACAAGCGGGTTAAGGTGTTGACACGTATCCCATTTTTTTAATTAATTTTGTATTTAGTATTAAAAATTATTCCCTAAAGGACACATGCCAATCCTTAACCCCGCATGTGTATTATGCTAAACTCTTGTTAATTTTCCATCTAAAAAATATTAATGATGTTGTTTATTTCAAGAATAATAATAATAATAATAATAATAATAATAATAATAATAATTATACTAATATGAGAACCTAAATTTATCTCGAGACAAACTCAATTGGCAAAACACTTAAATATATCAAAAATAAAAACTGCTCATTTAAAAGAAAATTACCCATTAAAGAGTAAATATGATATTTAACTTTTTTATACCATTAAAAAAAAACTAACCATTAGAAAACCACCCACTACTTATTTTTTAATATATAAACAAATTTTTTTTCTACATTTATTTTACCCTCACACTCACATAGTGAGTTCCATTGAGGCCTTGTTGGACGTAGCGGTGAGATAGACAATTGTGAGATTAAAGGATTGTTTGTAGATCCGCCTGCAGCTCGGTTCTAATTGAAGAATCGAACCGGGCATTCAAAATCGAAATTGAAACTGTACTGTTCAGTTATGTTCCGAAACAAAACCGAACCCTTCCTATTAAAAGGTTTCTGTTATATTCTAGTTTTGTAGAACCAAAACCGGTCGGTTCTGATTCCGATTTTTTCAATATTTTTTAAAGAAATATTTTAGTATTTTTACGTTTAATAAAAATAATAATATGATAATAATGAAATAAATACAATATTAGTATATAATATTAAATATATCCTTAATAATTTTTTTAATAAAATATTATATTTCAATACATTATAATTATATACTCCATAGTTTAATAAACTATTTTAACTTTTTTACCATCAACTATTTTATTTTAGTATATGTAATTTATTATAATAATACAATTTTTTTTAGGAATTGAAAGATATAACTAAAGTAATCAAAATATTTAAGAGTAAGGTTAAGGTTCGGTTCCTCCAATGATGAAACCGAAACCGAAATCGAAACCGAAACCGTGGTCAAGTAATGCGCCAAGGGCTTATCATGAACTTGAAGATGACAATGGAGATCATGGAAAGGATGAGCAAGGGCTGCAAGGAAGCATGGAGAAGCATGAAGATCAAGGAGATATCGTTGAGCATGTTCCAAGCACCAAGAAGATGGCATTTGATCCATTAAAGATGCCTACTGGTCCGATAACAAGAGCAAGAGCTAAGAGGTTCAAATGCACTCATGGGTCTTGTTCGAAGTCATCTAGATGATATGAAAGTTATTGATGCGCAATTGAAGAGCTTTGGTGATGATTTGAGCAAGCATTCACATCCATTGATTCCAAGATCATCACCTCACTTGCAATCGATATGACTTAGAGCTTGAATGTATTATTTCGACTATTGTGGGATTTATTCTATCTTAGATTAGCTTATTGTTATGTTTAGATGACATTACCAAGTCCAATCCTTGTTTGATTATGCCTTGTTATTTATTTATTTTAGTTGGACTTGAACTAGTTTTCCTTATCTTTATTTTTGGGCTTGTAAGGCTTGATAGCCGCCCATATTGCTTTAGGATTAGAGTTTCGACGTCCCTTACTACTAAATAAGGGATCCATACCCCTCTTGTAAACATAAGTTAAGTTTTTCAATCAAAGAGAGTTCTTTTAAGAATTTAGCTTCATTGTTTTAGTTTGAGCATACTTAGGATTTCTTCAATCTTGTAGAGTCCTAGCAAACAATTAGATAGTGATTATCTAGTTGTGTTTCTTGTGATCTTAGGTTGTCAATTGCAGGTCTAATTGATCATCTAGGGCCGACGAAAGAAAATCGGATCTTTGGGAAGACTATCAAGTTCATCAAGTCTAGAAGTTGGAGTTTCAAGTTGATCTTTGAAGAAATTCAAGGGTAGATTTGAATCTATCACAACTAGATTCGTATGAATTGGTATTCAGAGCATAGGTTCTCATTTTCAATCGGTAAATCTATCATTCTATTCATCATTCATCAAGTTTTTCTTTCATCAAAGCTCATATCGCATTTTTCAAGTTTCAAAAATTCAAAAACTTCTGATTTTTGTTGTGGATTCATTAGTGGTCGGATTGCTTTGAAATTTCAGATTTGGAGTCCTCATACATCAAGGTTATATCGAAATATATCCAAAAAATAAAAAAAATTAAAAAAGTTTTCGACCAGAAACTTGTGATTTTTGTTCTGCATTCGTTAGTGGTCGGAATTGGCTGAAATTTTAGATTTAGTGTTTTTACATTTTGATCTTTCTGGGAAAAATAGTGAAAATTCAAAATAAAATAAAATAAAATAAAGTTATTGATTTTTGCGGGGGTTAGGGTTCTTGATTTGTGCAATTGATCTAATTTGTTGCAATTAGCCCTAATTGGAGAAAATTGAGTGGAATTGAAAGTGTGTTTGAGGATTTTGGGAAGCTTTTGCTGCAATTGAAAAAAAATTCAGTTTGTAGTTCACCAATTTCAAGTTGAAAAATAAGTGGTACAAAATAGGATTTTAAGCTTAAATTGGGTGATTTGCAATTTGTATTGTTTGATTGTGTTTTTGCAGCAAATTGAAGCTACTTTCATCGACATAAGGGTGCTGCAAGTTGGTTTGTTTTGGTTTTAAGATCACTTACCTTTAATTCGCTCTAGTTTTGCTACTAATTGTTTGTTCCTCAAGTAGGTCACGGGAAGAGCGAAGTAATCCTTACAAGTTGTTTTTATTAGACCTATTGAAGCTAAAAGGTGTGGAAATAGCCAGATTGTGTGAGACTATCAAGAGTGATTAGTGGGTTGGCTACCTAAACACTTTGTGGTAAACATACACACACACACAATTGTGAGGATTTTCTTTATCTATATTAACCTTTTTGTGCAGGTACAATGGGAGATAGAAAAAATGGAGAAAATCAAGCCAATTTGGCTACTTTGTTGCGAAAACTAGAGCAAAGTATGGATAACTTTTCTACTCGAATGAATCTAAGTTTGGATATATATGCTAATGAAATTCATTTGACCAAGAAAAGTTTTACATCATCTAGTAGCTCATGGAAAACTCCTTACAAAAAAGATGAGGGGATGTCATTCAAGGAGAAAGAGAGTTTGAAAAAGGAGCACAAGCAAGATGAAAGAATTCCATTCAAGGAGAAAGAGAGTTCGATGAAGGAGTTCTTAAGTCCCAAAACCGAAAGTGAGGTTTTAAATTCATCATCTAAATCTCACATTGAAAGTCAAGGATTTGGTCACTATGCCAAGGATTGTGTTAATAAGAAGGTGATGTATTCTAATGAGCATGGTGAGTTGTTGAGTAAAGAGGAAGGTGATTTCACTTTATGTTCTAGTGGGAATGGTGATGATGAGAGGGGTGATGATGAGGCTGCAATTGATGATGTTGATGAGTTAGCTCCACTTAAGAGTTTGGTTGCTAGGAGAACTTTGAATGCTTATGTGAAAGGTGATGTTCAAAATCAAAGGGAGAATCTATTTCACACTAGATGTTATGAATGGAAAACCAAGTAGTGTGATTATAGATGGAGTAAGTTGTACAAACATAGATAGTGATTATTTGGTGAGGGAGTTACAACTACCTACTTCAAAACATCCTAAACCCTACAGCTTAGGTTGGTTCAATGATAGAGAAGAAATTAGGGTTAACAAACAAGTTTTAGTTACTCTTTCTTTGGGCAGGTACAAAGAGGATGTCTTGTGCGATATCTTGCCAATGCAAGCTTGTCATGTGTTGCTTGGGAGACCTTGACAATATGACAACAAGGTGAAACATGATGGTGAGACAAACAAGTATTCTTTTATGTGTGGTAAGATTCCTATTACTCTAATTCCATTATCTCCTCCTCAAGAAGCTTTAAAAGATTAATTGAAAATAAAAGATGATTTTGCTAGATTAGAGGCTGAATTTAGGGTTAAGGAAAAGGGTAAAACAGAAACTAAATTGCATGATTGTGATAACGCAAATGGGGCTGTTTTGGGGGAAACAAAAGCTAGCGCAAAGAAGGTTGTTAAAGAGTGTATGTTAGCTACTAAGCGTAAGATTAAGAGTGCTTTGCATGAGAATTCTGTTTTGATCTTACTTTTGTTTCAAAATACACTTATGAGTACTAACAACTTAGCTGGAGAACTTCCAAGCAATATTGTTTCTCTTTTGAGTGATTATGCAGATGTGTTTCCTGAGGAAATTCCTAGTGGATTGCCACCAATTAGAGGGATTGAGCATCAAATTGACTTCATCCCTGGGGCGCAAATACCTAATAGGCTAGCCTATAGGACTAATCATGATGAGACAAAGGAATTGGAGAGACAAGTTGGGGAGTTGCTTGAAAAGGGTTATGTGAGAAAAAACCTTTCTCTATGTGTTGTTCCTGTGTTGCTAGTTTTAAAGAAGGATGAAACTTGGAGAATTTGTGTTGATTGTCGAGCTATCAACAACATAGCAGTTAAGTATCGTCACCCTATTCCTAGATTAGATGAAATGTTAGATGAATTGCAAGGTGCTTGTTTATTTTCTAAGATTGATCTTAAGAGTGGGTACCATCAAATTCGCATGAAAGAGGGTGATGAATGGAAAACTGCCTTTAAAACTAAGCTTGGATTGTATGAATGGTTAGTTATGCCATTTGGATTGACTAATGCACCTAGTACTTTTATGAGGCTAATGAACCATGTTTTAAGAGCTTTTATTGGCAAGTTTGTTGTTGTTTACTTTGATGATATACTTATGTATAACAAAACTTTAGAGGATCATGTTGAGCATTTGAGATGTGTATTGGATGTACTTAGGGTTGAGAAGTTGTATGTTAACCTTAAAAAGTGCACCTTTTGCACAAATAGGCTTGTTTTCCTTGGTTTTGTTGTGAGTGCGCAGGGTATAGAGGTTGATGAAGAGAAGATCAAAGCCATCAAAGATTGGCCAACACTAACAAATATTGGTCAAGTGAGATCATTCCATGGCTTGGCTGGATTTTATAGGAGGTTTGTTAAGGACTTTAACACCTTGGCAGCACCTATAACAAGTGTGATGAAGAAGAATGCACCATTCAAATGGGGTCAAGAATAATAAGAAGCATTTGAGACCTTAAAGACTAAACTTACTAATGCTCCTTTGCTTGTTTTACCTAACTTTAATTCTACTTTTGAGATTGAATGTGATGCATCAGGTGTAGGAATTGGAGCTGTTTTGATGCAAGGAGGGAAGCCTGTGGCATATTTTAGTGAGAAATTGAATGGGGCTGCATTGAACTATCCAACCTATTATAAGGAGTTGTATACTCTTGTGAGAGCATTACAAACGTGGCAACACTATTTGTGGCCTAAGGAGTTCGTGATTCACACTAATCATGAGCGCTTGAAGTGCTTGAAAGGCCAACAAAAGTTGAATAAACGACATGCTAAGTGGATGGAGTTCATTGAGAGTTTTCCTTATGTGGTGCGATATAAGAAAGGTATGGAGAATGTTGTGGTTGATGCATTGTCAAGGAGCTATGTGTTACTTTCCACACTTGAATCTAAATTTCTAGGATTTGAGTTTATTAAGGACTTGTATGCTTTGGATGCTTACTTTGGTGATATCTATAAAGCATGTGCTAAATCTGGTTTTGGGAAGTATTATATGCATAATGGAATTTTGTTTAAGGAATCTAGATTATGTATTCCTTCTTGTTCTTTGCGTGATGTGCTTATGAGGGAATAGCATGAAGGGGGCTTAATGGGTCATTTTGGTGTTGATTAAACATATGAGATCTTGCATGAACACTTCTTTTGACCTAAGATGCGATATGATGTAGGAAAGCATGTTTCTAGTTGTATTGTTTGTTTGCAAGCTAAATCTACATCTAAACCTCATGGATTGTATACTCCTTTCCCTATTCCTCATGAACCATGGACACACATTAGCATGGATCTTGTGTTAGGTTTGCCTTGTTCTGGGAGAGGTAAAGATTCTGTTTTTGTTGTGGTTGATAGGTTCTCTAAGATGGCACACTTTATTGCATGTTCTAAGACTGATGATGCCACTAATGTAGCTAACTTGATCTTTAGGGAGATTGTTAGATTGCATGGAATGCCTAGAACCATTGTTTCTGATAGAGATGCTAAGTTTTTAAGTCACTTTTGGAGAACTTTATGGGCTAAGTTAGGTACTAAGTTGATGTTTTCAACAACTTGTCATCCTCAAACTGATGGACAAACTGAAGTTGTTAATAGGACTTTATCTACCTTGCTTAGAGCTTTGATTAAAAAGAAGTTAAGAACTTGGGAGCATTGTTTGCCTCATGTTTAATTTGCATATAATAGAAGCATACATAGTACTATTGGTTATTCACCTTTTGAAATTGTGTATGGTTTTAATCTTTTAACTCCTTTGATTTGATGAGTTTACCTTTGAGTGTGCAAGTCGACATGGATGGTAAAAGAAAGGCTGAATTTGTTATAGAACTTCAGGTTAGAGCAAACATTGAAAAGAAGACTGAACACTACATGAAGATGGCTATCAAGGGACACAAAGAAGTTATCTTTGAGCCTGGAGATTGGGTTTGGTTGCATCTAAGGAAGGAGAGATGATATGAATCTAGTTGTATTAGATTCAAATCTAGCCTTGAATATCTATCAAAGTCGACTTGAACTTCCTCAACTTCTAGATGTGTATGTCGATGACCTTCACAAGGTGATTCCTCTTCTTTCGTCGGCCCAAAGTCTCCAATTAGACCTGCAATTGTTAACTCTAGAACACAAGATTCACAAACAATCAAGTATCACAACTTAATTGTTTGCTAGGACTCTACAAGATTGAAGAACCCTAAGTTTTGCTCAAACTAGAACAAAGAAGCTAAGATAATCAATTTGGGTGAAAATCTCAATTTATTAATCAACTCAACTTGTGTTTACAAGAGGGGGTTGGTGCCTTTATATGGGCAAGAAGGGGGAGGCGGCTCTGATATAAATTCTTATGCCCTAAGGGTAAAGGAAAAAATTAGGAAGGAGCTAGGAAGGAGCTAGGAAGGACCCTACTCCTTATTCTACTAGGAAAAGGAAAATAACAAACAAGGATTGGACTTAGTCAAACAAGGCCCAATCCAATGTCATCTAAACTAAATAAATAGCTAATTAAAATAGAATAAAGCCCAAAATGGCCAAATTACAACTCTAATGACCTAAAGCTCATCGATTTCAAGAAGAATGCACAACTTGGAATCGATGGGAATATTCCTTTGTTGATGATCTCCAATGGGCTTCAAATGATCTCCGATGGCTTTAAACTCTTCAAGATGAACTCTAATGAGGCCAAACAAAGCTTCCTTGAACCTTTTAGCTCTTGCCCTTGTCATTGGGCCTAATGGCATCTTCAATGGATCAAATGGCATCTTAAGCAACTCCGATGAGCTTGAAACTTCTTCCTTAGCATCTTCAAGCTTCTCCAAGCCTCCTTGCCGCATATGCACATCCTCTCCAAGATCTCCATTGTGCCCTTCAAGACCATGATGAGTCCTTGGCGCATCAAGAGATTTCCTGAGAAGAGGAAATCCAAGCTTTTACCACACAGAGATGGTCCATTCCAAGTGTTCGAGAGGATCAACAACAATGCATACAAGCTAGATCTTCCTAGTGAGTATGGTAATGCTAGTGCAACCTTTAATGTTGCTGATTTGTCTTTGTTTGATAATGATGCAGATTTGAGGACAAATCTTTTTCAAGGGGGAGGGGATGATGCGCCAAGCGCTTATCATGGACTTGAAGATGACAATGGAGATCATGGAAAGGATGAGCAAGGGCTGCAAGGAAGCATGGCGAAGCATGAAGATCAAGGAGATATCGTTGAGCATGTTCCAAGCACCAAGAAGATCCTATTTGATCCATTAAAGATGCCTATTGGTCCGATGACAAGAGTAAGAGCTAAGAGGTTCAAATGCACTCATGAGCCTTGTTCGAAGTCATCTAGATGATATGAAAGTTATTAATGCGCAATTGAAGAGTTTTGGTGATGATTTGAGCAAGCATTCATCCATTGATTCCAAGATCATCACCTTACTTGCAATCGGTATGACTTAGAGCTTGAATGTATTATTTCGGCTATTGTGGGCTTTATTCTATCTTAGATTAGCTTATTGTTATGTTTAGATGACATTAGGAATTGGCCTTGTTTGACTAAGTCCACTCCTTGTTTAATTATGCCTTGTTATTTATTTTTCCTAGTTGGACTTGGACTAGTTTCCTTGTCTTTATTTTTGGGCTTGTAAGGCTTGATTGTCGCCCATATTGCTTTAGGATTAGGGTTAGGACGTCCCTTACTACTATATAAGGGATCCATACCCCTTTTGTAAACATAAGTTAAGTTTTTCAATCAAAGAGAGTTCTTTTGAGAATTTAGCTTCATTGTTCTAGTTTGAGCATACTTAGCATTTCTTCAATCTTGTAGAGTCCTAGCAAACAATTAGATAGTGATAATCTAGTTGTGTTTCTTGTGATCTTAGGTTGTCAATTGCAGGTCTAATTGATCATCTAGGGCTGACGAAAGAAAATTGGATCTTTGGGAAGACTATCAAGTTCATCAAGTCTAGAAGTTGGAGTTTCAAGTTGATATTTGGAGGAATTCAAGGGTAGATTTGAATCTATCACAACTAGATTCGTATAATCAAGTCTAGCCGTTTCTTTCGTGCTTATCCGGAAATATGGCTGGGTATTGGGTGAGAATCGAAAAATTTACCCATGTTTGGATGGTATCACATGGGCATGATAGATACCGTCACGTGACTAGATGGCCATGTGGGGAGGGTATATGATACCCTTTGCGAACCTTCAGATACCCATGAAACGCGACTCATGTGGGTATCTCACTTAAGTGACCTTTTACGAAAATGTCCTAATGTCCGAAAGTTTTCTTCCAAAAATAGCCCTCAGCTTTGATTAATTTTCTCATCCAACCCAAACAAAGCCCGACCCCTCCCCCTTCACCAATTTCAGTTTCATCTTCTTTAAGCTTCAAGCCCTCCCTTGGCCGAAACCCTATATCGATCTTTCCTCAAGCCACGTTGATCGGAAATCACCTAAGAAGCTGCTATCCGCCATTCTCATATGTTGGGTTCGATCTATGTTGTTTTCTTCTCTTTTTGCTTGGTGGGTATGTGATTGAGCTAAAATTGACCCTATTTTTATGCTTATTTTACTATGTTTTTAGACCTATTTATGCTTAATTATATGCTATATTTGTGTTTTTAGTCTTTAAGTGATGTGAAAGTGAGAAATTGTTATTTTTCACTATTTTTGTAGCTATTTTGATGACTTTTTACACAGATTTGAGCAAAGCAATTTTGAGCATAGATTTGGAGATTCGAGACTTGAAGACCATTGAAGATTTATTTCAAGAGGAAGAATTGAAAAATTGGAGCTTTAATTGAAGACAAGCCATGGATAAGCCCTTAAGCTTTGGTATTTATGGATAATTTATATGGGAAAATACTCAGCCCATATAAGATATTAATTGGAATTAAAATCCCAATTAATGACTCCTAAATCCAAGGAAATATCAAAATCCCGTAGATTCCCGATTCTAGTCCTAACAGGATTAGGATTCAGGAGCAGTTTTGATAGAAAATTCATAACTTTCTGCTCAGATCTCCGATTGAAGCCCATGAGTACTCGTTGGAAAGCTAACTCCGAGATCTACAACTTTCCTTTGAAGTCCAAGACCCAGTTCTGCCGTTTTTAAGCCCGAAAATGCCATTGAAGTTTCTGCACGAATTCAACAAAAATTCAGGATCCTATTTTGACTTGGATTCTACTCTAGGAAGACTTTTTATCCAACTTGGAGTCCAAGTTAGACCCTAAAACCGACCTAGACTCCTTTCCAAGTTAGGATTGGAATTCCTAGGGTTATTTCCACTATAAATAGGCACCTCCTGTATCACAAATCATACACAAAATTCACATGATTCTCTTTAGATTTATTTTCTAGTTTTTCTTCTAGTTTTTAGGCAAAGGGTGCCGCCACCCTCTCTAGCTATAGGGTGGTGCGGCATACCTAGGTTTTTGTCAAGGAGATTTCGCCCCTCCAAGGTCCTGTAAGTACTCTTATGCCGCTCATGGATTTTTCCGAATCCATGAGTAGCTAAATTCTTAATACTTCTGATCCTTTGGTGAATTCAATCAATTAAATATGGTGAGATTTCTGTTCTTATAATTTGGTATTTTATTCTTGATAGATAGCATGTTAAACTCTGTTTTAATTCTACAATCTTGATCTTTATTGATTTAAGTGGCCACTAAAGAGGTAATTTGAGAGATTGTTGGCTAGATCAAACAACAAGGTTGACGCATGAGTTTGATTGTGTGTAGCAAGTTAGCCGCGCTTGACGGCGGGTTAGTTGGGTTTGCATGCCAGTGATCAGATTTATCTGGTTGTTGTATGGTTTTATTTATTAAGCATGTGTAAAAGAACTAATAAAAGTTGATCTTAGTGCTTTGAATCCTAGCAAATCTTTAAGACTTGACGGCTAATTGATTAGTTAGGAGGAAAATGGGGTAATTTAAGGCTTGACGGCTAATCTTATCTAAATAGCATGTTAGGGTTTTCCCTAGACCAGTTATCATCTTGAATTTAATATTGAATTTATCTTTTAAATCAAGGACCCATAATTAATTTGATTGTTTTCTACCATTGGTGAAGAAGTATATCCTTAATTATTGTTTACTTTCTTATCTGCTATAGACTTAGGTTTAAATTTACTTTGCTTTGTTTTCTAGTTTAATTGTTTTCTGTTTAATTGCTTTCTGTCAATCTCTGTTTTCTGTGTTGTTTTTGAGAGATTTTAAGGACTAAATTTTCGGATAAAATCTATCACCCTTCTCTGTGGGATCGACCCCTACTTGCCATATCTACTTAGTTAGGAGTTTGTTGGGATTTTATTTTTTTGATTGTTGACGACCGATCATAAATTTTGGCGCCGTTGCCGGGGAAGGGAACTTTTTCTGGTTTTTGCCAGGGGAAGGAAAATAGACTAATCCGAAGACGAATCCCGCGAATTTTCTCTTTGTGTCTGCGTTTTAATCTAAAAAAAAAATTATTTGTTTTGTTTTCTGCTTTTTTAGTTTGCGTCTTTTTGAAAAAAAAAATTGTTTTGTGTTTTGCGTAAAAAAAAGAAATAGTTTTTGCGTTATAAAAAAAATATTTTCTTTATTTTCTGTCTTTAATTTTAATTTTTGTTTAAGAACTTTTACTACTAACAATTTTCTTTTGGGTCTTTGAGTTTTTCTAGGAAGCCGCATGCCAAAGACAAGAAGTAGTGGCAAAAAAGATTTTGAATTTGATCAAGAGCCAGAAAGAACACTATTTTCGCTAAGGAAGGAGAAATCAAATCGACAACAAGAAGAGGAGCCATCCAATTCGAGTTCTCAACCAAGTTCTCCTAGATCTGCTGCTTCAACATCGTCACAAGACATGGCAAACGAAGAACCTAAAACCCTGAGAGAGCTTTCTGCACCAAACGTCAATGCACAACGCTTAGCAATTCGATACCCGGATACGACTGCAAATTTTGAGATTAAATCTGGATTTATTCAGATTTTACCCAAATTTCACGGTCTGTCTGGAGAAGATCCTCACCGACATCTAACCGATTTTCAGATTGCCTGCACATCAACAAATATTCAAGGTATTACTGAAGACCAATTCAAGCTAAGAACCTTTCCGTTCACTCTTGTGGATCGTGCAAATGATTGGTTGTACCTCTTACCAACCGGTTCAATCACATCTTGGACGAGCCTTAAGAAGTTGTTCTTGGAAAAGTACTTTCCTGCCCATAAGGTATCAAGTATAAGGAAGGAGATTTGCGGAATTAAGCAACGCCATGGAGAAACAATGCACGAATATTGGGAACGTTTTAAGACACTATGTGCGAGCTGCCCCAATCATCAAATCATTGAACAGTTGCTGATCCAATACTTCTACGAAGGATTACTACCGTTTGACAGATCTTCCATAGATTCTGCAAGTGGAGGTGCTTTCATAGACAAAACTCCCACCGACGCTTGGACTTTAGTGGAGAACATGGCTGCCAACACTCAACAATTCGGATCTCGAGAAGACTATTCAAGACAAGGCGATACAAGAAGAATCAATGAAGTCTCTACCCATTCCACCTCACTGGAGCAACAACTTCAAGAGACAAATCAACAAGTCGCTGCGCTCACTGATTTATTCAATGCGAATTTTTCAAGTGTGCCTAAGATTTGCGGAATTTGTAAGCAAGGACACTACACTGATAAGTGCCCTTCTTTGGACACACCGCGCAAGAAGTCAATGCTATTGGAATGCAAGGAGCATATCAAAGGAAGCCTGAACCTTATTGGAGAGCCGAGCAACCAAGTCAACAATATGAGAACCAAGGTAACTATCAAGGAAGGCCAATGAATTATCGGGCCTAATTTCCAACAATCTTCACAAGCTATCGAGATGCAACAATTGAGAGAGGCTATGGAGATGATGAGGAAACAAATCAGTCAATTGGCTAGTGACATGAGTGAGCTCAAGACACAAGGTCAACAAAGGATCCCATC
>AWUE01013471.1:0-23014 GCA_001974825.2 Corchorus olitorius
ATATAAATTTCTAGTGTATGCCGCTGCTACCCAGTTGAGTGGCACACAGAATCAAATCAGAGCAGTTTCTTTAATATTGTTGCCTGATAAGGGGGCAAACACGTAAATAAGGAAAATTGCTTACCATCTGACCATGAGATGAAAAATACCTCATGGACATACATAGCAAGGCCCAAGTCGTCTCCCAGTCAGAGGAGAGGCCGCCCTCTGCCCTGCAGAGAGACATTTTTCTCTTCTTGCAGGAAGGAGGCAGAGAGCTAAAGTTTGTCAGCAAGAGAAATATCTGTGCACGTGAGAGAGGCATGAGATTTTCAACCTCACACCTCCTCCATATAATCGACCTGCCACAATGGAGAAAACGCCTAGTCTCCTTCCCACCCCGGGAGTTGAAATTGTAACTTGTATTTTGTTCAATTAAGGACAAAATAGTGAAATTGACCAATTGGAGAGGCTAGAGGCTGCGATTTCTTCCAAGGAGCATACCATTATGATCCTTGAGCTATGTAGATCATCATGGTAAAATTTCACTTCATTCTGACATCGGAGTAAAAACTTATGCCCGGTTTTCAATTAAGGACATTTTCAGGAGTGAAACCAAATTCACCATGATAGAGAGCTCGAATTAACTTGGGATTTTTTCCATGATCTTATGGAGATATTCTAAGCTTACTGGTGAAATTTTGGTTAAATCCGAGATCGTTTGCAACTTTTGCATTCTTTTCAATTAAGGACATATGGCTTTCTCACCCCGGTTTAAGCCATTTTCTTAATTAGTTCTTATTTTCATGATTTAAAGAGCTAAATATGGCCAAGTATGGGTAATTTCGTGGCTTTGATAATCAGAGTTCAAATCATGATGTTAGTTGGCCACTACTTAGCCAAATTAGCTAAATTCAGCATAAAAGAAGCAACAAAAGCCTGTTGCACTGTGATAGGCAGAAGGAAGAATTGTCATCATCTACCCAAGAGGCAGATTTTCGTCCCCTATCCTAGCAGAGTGGCGCCCTTATACATGTCTAGTCCTCTCCTTAGCAGTTGGATGCAATCAGAAGAAGAAGGAAGCTTCACTGCACTTTCCTGAAAGTTGTCATCTGCATAGGAGGAAGATTTTGCCTTTCTCAGCAAGGCAATGGCATTAAATGCTCAAGCCCAAACCGTTCCCTATATAAAGGGAGGCCATTCTCAGGTTTCAGCAGATTCCGCATCTCAGACATTTTTCCCGAGAAATCAAAAACCAGCTCCTGCAGCTACAAACTTGCTCCGCGCAAAAAACCAAGCTCCGTGCTTATTTTCTCTCTGGCTCTGCGCCATTTTCACCCTGTTCATCACGAGTTCTTCACTCGTTCTTCATATTTCCTTGTTTGGATCTTGTCTCCGGACAAACAAACACTCTTTTAGTGTTTTTTCTCTTGTTTCAATCTTGTCTCCGGACATACAAACACTGTACACGTGTTCTTCATTCAGAAATAACAGATCAGTTTGTTATTTTCTTTTCAATTTTAATCACAATCAAAGCAGATCTCTCAGATCTGATCCAAAAAAGAGGAAGGCCCAGTTTGAGAAGCAGTTCGTGTGGATCCAATGATTTAGATGTTCTGGTGTGACTTTGATCCAGTCCCCACAATCGTTCTGATCTTTTAATCTGCTGCTCCGCGCACCAGATCTTGTTTTTACAACCTCTTTGTCAATTTCAGCAAATTGACTGGCACGCCCTTACGCTGTCATAAAGAATTCTCCACGAAAACTCTAGCAAGAGATTTTTTGCGCAACACATTCATGTTGCAAGAGTAATACCCATAAAGACATAGTGTTAGTGTTAGATCATATATATTTACTTATATATATATATATATAATAATACTCTGTAGTTGTTATATTGCATTTATAATATATGTATGAGGTTGTCAGGTTGTCATGACAGCTAGTTTTATGGAGAAGATAATGTTCTTTTTTTCCTTTTCTTTTTCCATTTGTTTTCTTATCATGGTAGAAAGTCTTTTTTTGTACCCTACCTAATTCTATTTGATCTTGGAACATTGGACATTTATGTTTAGAAGAAATGAATTGGGGTTTAAAGCCACCGTTCATGGACTCATCCCAAAGCTAAGAGGGCGTTTCTCCAGCTGCTGATGAATAATGAATTAAAAAAAAAAAAAACAGAAAACAATAGGGTTTTTTATACTTAAGAGTATTTGATTGTTAATTAGAATTGTTAACTAAAATTAACATGTTACTTGAAGATTAGATGAGATAGAAGTGAAAGGAGCAATTGGGTAGCTGTTTCTCAGCATATAAAGTGATAAAACCAAAACATGAAAGCAAAAAAGGTTTAGAAATTAATGAAAGACAAGAAGATCTTGGATATCTGACAGCTTGAAAGTTGAAACATAATAGCAATAGTAACAATGAGCAAAGAGATAAATAGGCAGCAGATTATTTATGAGATTTGAATTTGATTGAGTCGACTTTTCAGTCAATCGACAACTAAGGTAGCAGTTGAGATATAATTACTTCTATGAAAGAAAGTATATACTAGTTTGGAAAATGAATCAAGGATCCAGCTATCAGCTTCACTTTTTTTTTACTATAACAAAAAAATGTTTTTCCCTGGTTTCAGGTTTGAGCACTAATTAATGCTCCAAAAAAGTCATTAAAAGATTTAGACAAATTTCAACTACTTGTCCTATTTTATATTAATTAGTCTTTACTTCCACGTGCATGTGACCTATCATATTTAAATTAAAAGAAAATTAAAATAATAATTAAAATTAATTATAACTAGAGTTATCAAAATCTGATCCAAACGATCCGAACCCGTCATATTTAGACCCGACAAACCTGTAACGCGAATGACCCGAGAAATTAACCTGAATGATCCAAGAATACTATAATTATTATTATGAAAAAAATAATAATAATTAATCAGTAATTTCTTAACAATTTTTTCTATTAGGAAAGAACATAAATTTATATATTATATAACCAATATTTATTTGAACACATACCCCACTTCATAATTAATTATGTAGTTAATATTCAAAATTAATATATAAACGGATACATGTCAACTCTTTAAACCTCGTATATGCAGTTTGCTAAACTTCACCGATTGTAGATTGTAAAATACATCGAATAGTAAAGATATTAAATAAATTTTAATGCCAAAAAACGATATTAAATAAATTTAAAAATTAAACATTAAAAAACTCAAGGCTAACGAATGACCAAAAACCCGAGTGACTTTAGGCAAAAATCCGAACCCACCTGACCCTAGACCCAGCAGACTCGAGATCTGAATGACTTGAAACCAGATGAGCCGAAACCCGAATGACCCAAGAAAATTACCTGACTCATTTGACATGGACCCAAATGACCCGACCCTGAAACCTGTCCAACCTGCCCAATTGACTCCTATAACTTTATAAGTCAAAGGAAATAATTGCATGTTACTCTCCTTTTTATTTTTAAAAACTTTAAATTCTTTTAAATTAGTTTAAAAATGATAAATAATTAATAATTAGACAACTTACACACAACACGTTATGCAGAATGGATATCGAATGTCGTCACTGTGGTGAAGAAAAACGGCAAGATCAGGGTGTGCGTTGATTTTCGCAATCTGAATTTAGCCACCCCCAAAGATGAATATCCCATGCCGGTTGCTGATCTATTGGTGGATGGAGCAGCTCAAGACAAAATTTTATCCTTCATGGATGGACACAGCGGCTACAACCAAATTTATATCGCGGAGGAAAATGTTCGAAAGACTGCATTCCGTTGTCCTGGAGCAATTGCAGCTTCCCCTCGAGGCAAAGAAAGTCAAGCAAAACCCGATTGACAACCAATCTAGCGACGATTTAATCGAGAAGGAAGGCAAACAATCTAGGGAAAACATTTAACTTTCAAACTTGATAATAATACTTTTATTTAGTTTATATTCTAATTGGTATCTAATTTTTTAAAATTAAAATGATAAAAATAAAATATTTATAAAAATATTGAATTTAATTAAATAAAAATAGCATTTTTAGTAGAATAACTGCAAAAATTTATTTCTAAAAAGAATGTAAAATTTAAATAATGTCATTTAAGAATTATATTTTAAAAATTCTAATATATCTAAGTTTTTTAATAAAATTAGTAAAATGATAAAAATAAAATAGGCATAAGGATATTAGATTTAATCAAATAAAAATAGAGTTTTTAGTTGAGTAAAACTATAAAAGTATTTTAATTTAAATAATAAAATGGTAAAAATAAAATAGTACTTATCAAAATATTAGATTTAATCAAATAAAAATAGAATTTTTAGTTGAATAAAACTATAAAAATTTAAGCAATGGCATTTAAGAAATATATTCAAAAAAGAAGGGTATAATGGGCAATTCAAAAGTTTTAGACAACCAATCTAGCGATGATTTAACCGAGAAGGAAGGCAAACAATCTAGGGAAAACATTTAACTTTTAAACTTGATAATAATACTTTTACTAGTTTATATTCTAATTGGTATCCAATTTTTTAAAATTAAAATGATAAAAATAAAATATTTATAAAAATATTGAATTTAATTAAATAAAAATAGTGTTTTTAGTAGAATAACGGCAAAAGTTTATTTCTAAAAAAATATAAAATTTAAACAATGTCATTTAAGAATTATATTTTAAAAATTCTAATATATCTAAGTTTTTTTAATAAAATTAGTAAAATGATAAAAATAAAATAGGCATAAGGATATTAGATTTAATTAAATAAAAATAGAGTTTTTAGTTGAGTAAAACTGTAAAAGTATTTTAATTTAAATAGTAAAATGGTAAAAATAAAATAGTCCTTATAAAAATATTAGATTTAATCAAATAAAAAATAGAGTTTTTAGTTGAATAAAACTATAAAAATTTAAGCAATGGTATTTAAGAAATATATTCGAAAAAGAAGGGTATAATGGGCAATTCAAAAGTTTTACAAGCGAACGTACTTTTTAATATGGTATAGATAGTATAGATATAGACAAGACACAGTGTATTCACTACGTGAGTAGTTTTTGACAGTTTTTTTTTATGGGTAGTTTTTTTAAAATGATATAAATAAAATTTAAATACTTATATTTATTCTAATGAGTAGTTTTATTTAAAATGGGTAGTTTTTATTTTGTTTTGAATTTTTATAAACTGAGTTTGTGTCCGAGTCAACTCGTGACACAAACTTAGGACTTGGCTTTATAATTAGTATAGACTAGACGACATTTACTCCGTTAATGCAATTATATATTTATCTTTATCAAATGAAAAGTTGACGCATACTTATTTACTAATTTAATTTAAATAGTAAAATGGTAAAAATAAAATAATACTTATAAAAATATTAGATTTAATCAAATAAAAATAGAGTTTTTAGTTGAATAAAATTATAAAAATTTAAGCAATGGCATTTAAGAAATATATTTGAAAAAGAAGGGTATAATGGACAATTCAAAATTTTACAAACAAACATATTTGAAAAAGAAGGGTATAATGGACAATTCAAAATTTTACAAACAAACGTATTTTTTAATATATTTAATTTAATTAATAATTAATATAGTATAGATAATGGGAATTACCAATATAAATACGCCTTACCATTCTAATTTTGGCCTAAGTTTGCTCTCACTCTATATACCACCAATTGAAATCAAAGTACCGTGTATTGCAATCAACAACTCATTCTATTTGAGAAAGAAAATAAAAAAGTTCGAACAAAAAAAGTTTACCTGATCTTTACACAGCTATTATATATAATATGATGATATAATATACAGTTTTGACTATGGTTTTCTAATCAATATTTTCCCTTTTATGATTCATCATCTCTTCTCTGCTCCTGATTATCTGAACACCCTACCGCTCGTTGGAGTTATGACATTTCGCCAACAAAAATCTCAAATAATAAAAAAAAAAAAACTATCAACCAAATTTACGAAATTCCTTCTTTTAGGCAACTTTCTACCATTTCTTTTTCCTTGGCCACACCAAGAATCATCACAAAAACAAAATGACATGCCGTATTAACACGAGTCCACTCTCCTTCCCCATGCGTTTTTGCCGTCCTCTCTCCATAAGAAATAAACTCTGATTATCCTACTACTGCTTGTGCTGTCAAAATGTGAATTCACATGCCGGCCCGAAATCAGCTTTTGCAATTTATCTGAGGAATGAGAATCACAAAACCATCAACAAAATCCACCACTTAAAAAGCTCCAGGCCATATACTTGAGGAAAAAATAGCCATAATATTGTACTAATAACATTTTACCAAAACTAGTAAAGGTTCAGGACTATCTTTTATCATGAAAATATTCTGAGTTCAATGCTCATAAAAGTTAAGAAAGAATAAGGAAGAAGTTGGATGACTTATCCTATGCTTATCTCCTCTAAAGTTCCAGCTTAAGGATGTAAGGAACCCACATGTATATCAATTTCAGAAGAAGTCTGAAGCAGAAAGGATTGAGATCCTTCACACCCCACTATTGTTACTCTACCACAATGACTAGTGAATGCGGCAGAGAAGTTATCAACATGGCAAGAAAACCAAATATTTGAAAGGCTGCATATGATGTATCATGTAATGGCATGGAAAAGAATGCTCCAAAAGAGTTAGATAGAAAATTATTTGCACGAAGCTATATGCAATATAAACTTCCCGAGTAACATATAAGAAAAACACGTGTAGAAAGGATATTATATAACATATAAAGTCTAAACTAGCAAGAAAATTCAAGCAAAATACTTAAAATATTAAAATCATGTAAATATCACAACCAAGGGAGCTTCTTTATTATTTTGGCAAAGGGTACCACCACATTTTGCCCATTTCAATTTCATAAAAACTTAATAAATTGTAAGAAACTAAGAATTTTCAGAAACAGTTCAGACAGGATGTTTTTGTTATAAATGGTGGCTAATTTCATTCATAACAGACCCATGAAACTTGCATAACATGAGAAGTTAGGAACATGCACGTACCATAACTTACTGTACTTCGCCACAGGATAGCCATATGATGGATTGACTCGGTAAACCATCTTATAAAACGGCGTAATATACATGTTAACCGGAACCTTCATCTGGTTTTAACCACAAATTAGGAGGCTCTTAGTCTCTCTGCTTCTCTGGCTATTTGGATATCTGAAGGCCAAAAAATCTGATGTACAACTTTGACAACGAAGCGAGGAAGTAAAGCAACAATTGTTATGAGCAAAATGGTGAGCCAATAGGTTGGTGACTTTGCCAGATGGTAGATTGTCCTGCCAAATGTAAGAATATATAAACTCAATCCAATAAGACTTTAGAATCATAGACCAAGAAATCATATTCTCTGAAATGAAACTAACCAGTAATTTGGGAAGATAGGTATAGAATCCAAAACCACCATACAGGCATATGTGATTATTATTGATCCCCACACTGCAACATGAGTAATGAATACCCAACGCTGAATGTCCATTGCCAAGTGAATATTAACAAGAACAACTACCGCTATAGTCCACAGACTGCCCATGCTCCATATATCAATTGAGCTCTCCTTATACACGTAGAGAGGTAAATAGAACAGAACAAGGCTCTGCCATAGTGTGTCAATCATCGTGATCCAGAAGAGTCGCATATTATAGGCCTCATGTCTATGCCCCGCACCATAAAGTTTTGGATACTGTAGGAGTGTCCTATGACTTAAATCCTTGTCCAGAATGCCAACAACAATAGTAGGAATAGAAGTATATATAACAGAATAAAATACACTACTCCAATCTGTTAGTGCAGAAGTTGTTGAAAAGGCTGTGCATAATATATACCTACAACACAGAAAAGTATGTTCTATTAAAACCCAAATACATTAACTGCAGAAGTTGCAGAAGACAGTATAGAACTTAATATTTCTTGATACTGAAGATGCTGCATCATATTTTTGGAACATGCAAATACTCGTAAAAGTTGTCAATACTGAAGATCTAAAAAAAGAAATTGAAAGATTCTTACCAAGTCACTAGGTTTAGTTTCAATGTTAGTAAACAAAATGCATTTGTCACTAAGAGACCTATCTTATATTACATCATACACCAGTAGTTCCTTAAACATCCAACTCCAATTATAATTGTGTAGAAGCAAATAATTGCACGACTGATTTTGACGGAAAATAGCAAAAGTAAATTGTCAAGCAAAGCTTCGTGGTAAGGATTGATGAACATGGAAAATCTACTAAAAGGTATCAAAGGTTTCCCCACCAAAGAATGACAGGATCTAAAGTGTAGAAAAGAATCCTCATGAGGCCACTAATCTTATTCCTAATATGGTCAGTAACTTAAGTTTATGCCAACAAAAACAGCAAACTACAAAATTGTATCAAGTTTGGTCATGCCATCAATTGACTGTTAAGATTTAGTCATAAAAATTGCAGATATGGAACCAGGTCGGTAGCCATGTCTGCTTATAATTGGATATAAGTTCAAAACCTGAGTACAAATTAAATCACCTAATATGTAGTTCCCCCTCCCCTCTATTTAAGAGACTTACCTAGAAAATTTAGATGCTCAAATTCAAAAGGGAAAAAAAAATTACCAGAATAACATCAACACAAAGACGGCATTGCGGTAGAAATTGTACAGTACTAAGTAACCAACACGCTGATAATTCCAATGACCATGCACCAAAAGTAATCTTTTCAGAAACTGAAACTGGCCCATTGCAAAGTCTGAGGCCATCACCGCCTGCCGTCCTTCCTGACCACATATACCCACACCAACATCCGCCATTTGGATCATAGAAACATCATTAGCCCCTGTAAAAATGTCATTATTAGAGAAAAGAAAGAGCGTAGAGAAACAGCAAGAGTTCTGTCGGCACATTCAAATCCAATTCCACAGAGCTCAGTAAAATCAATGTTAAGAGGAAATGCAATCTAAATAAAGTCTTCATTTTCAACTGCAAAGGAATTATCAAACAGGAAACTCACCATCACCAATAGCCAGTGTCATGTCATCAGTGCGGCTCTTGATAAGATCAACAATTCCAGCTTTCTGCAAGGGTGCAACACGACAACATAGAACTACCCTACAGGAAGTTGCAATGTTGAAAAGCTGTTGAAAGGTGAAAAAAAAAATCATAAAATTTAGGAATGAAGAAATAATGAGAAAATTTGCATATAAAGCCAGTCCAAAATTTCACATATTGAACAATGTCCAATCAATCCACTATTAGATCCATTCAATGAACAGTTATTCTTAGTTAGATATAACAATTAATCTTACCTCTGATTCTAAATCCTTCTCCAAAATATATACCAAACTGTTCCCATCAATTATAAGTGCCAGGGGCGCACATACAGCTGGTACACTGGACGATTTTGTATCATCAGGTATCTCAAGATATCCATTTTCTGAGTTCTTTCTACTTTCCAAGTTTTGTTTCTTTCTGTTTGATGATTGCAAACCATATTTAGTCTTTGCATCAGCCAACAGATTTCTACAATCCTCCTCTGAATTGCCATTTATAATTATTTGCTGCATGTCTGCAGTTAAAAGTTTACACGACAGACCAATAGAAATTGCAGTTTCCTGTTTATCTCCAGTCAGAACCCAGACTTTGATTCCCGCTTGCCGAAGAGCCTCAATCGCTTCCGGTACACCATCTTGTAGCTTATCCTCAATTGCAGTGGCACCAAGTAGATTTAAGTTGCATTCTACTAGAGCTGCTGTTTGACGTAATTTTGCTGCTCTGTCAATCAAAGAAGTGCTAGCATCTTCATATCTGCATTGCCACTGCTCAAGTTCTGCATCTGTAAGATCCCTTGCTGCAACTACAAGAGTACGTAGACCTTCTGATGAGTATTCAATCAAATGACGCTGAGTTGCTCGTTTTATCTGATCATCCCTCTCACCGTCATTTGCTAAAATGCTTAACATTGTGGTATCAGCACCTTTCACTAACACTTTGACAGAGTTGTCTGGAAATCTTATAACAACTGACATTCTCTTGCGCACACTGTCAAACTCATGCAACCCCAAAACATCCAACCTGCAAAAAAAATTAAAAAAAAAATAATTCCCTTAAGCAACGCAACAAATTGGACTACTAGACACGTGATCAAAGAAAAAGTTAACTCTCACTGGGCTACATGAATGGATTAAAAAAAAGGAACTTACTAAAAATGTACAAAGCTACATACCTTAGTTTATTGCCATTTATATCAATAACAATATGTCCTGATGTTCGCTCAAAAAGAGTGTACCCATAAGCAGAGGCTGCAGAAACAAGTGCTTGCTCATCAGGAGATTCACCCTGATATTCAATAGTGTCCACATCTTCCCACGATTCACTACTTCTATGACCAGAAGAAGTATCCTGGGAAACAATTGGGATCACAGTATTGCATGCAGCCAGGGTGAGGAAAAACTCATGTGCAGCAATTCTTTCATCTCCAACCAAATCTTTATGCAACAAGTCGAAAAGACTTGAATCAACAGAAACTTCAGACTTGAGCTTCCATCGGCTTCTAAAACCAGCTGCATCTGCAAAGATAATATAAAAAGGAGGAATCAGTACATGCTCATTGCAGATATCAGCTAATGACCAATTTCCCCTGATTAAAAGAACATCAGTCAAAACAAGAATGTCGAACATTATATATAGAATGTAAAATACAGCATTCCAAGAAAATGCATAAAAAGGGAAATGTTCATAGATACTGAGCTCCATTGTCTGTGAATACGAGTGGTGCAATAGTGTTGACATAACAGTCAACCTGATTGCAAACAAGTAATAACTTTCCAACAAACAAACCAACACCTCAATTACTTAATTATAGTATGTAATAATGCATTATCAAATGGCAACAGGCTTAATCAGTTATACCTCTGATGTTATGTTCATGCTGTAAGTCGTCTGTAAGATTGGAGCTTCCAAAATTTTTTCCACAGACACTTGCTTTACGGAATTCCATTTTGTTCTCAGTAAGTGTCCCTGTTTTGTCGGAAAAGACATAACGTATTTGACCCAAGTCCTCATTTATGTTCAACGATCTGCACTGAAACCTGGAGCCAGAGCTGCTGTCATACATGTGCTTATCTTCGATCATGAAATAAGACTGTCCCAAGCGAACCAACTCCATTGTAATATAAAGAGAGATTGGTATCATTATCTGAAAGACAATAATAGAACTTAAAAAGGAGAAAAAAGTTTCCATGGGGATCCCATAGTATCTGTAAGTTTTCCCATTATCCTTTCCATTTACTTGGTATCTTTTTCTGTAATAAGGCAAGGTATCAAGCTTGTCCTTGTGACGATTAAGCCAAAGACCCATCCCAAGGGCAACAACAGAACACATGACAAGAAGGAAAACAGACAACCATAAGGTTTCCCTGTTCATGTAGCTTTCCAACTTACTTCGCTTTGCAGGGGATATTGCACTGTTTAGCATTGCCTTTGTTTCCTGCCCGGCATAAACCACCACACCAATAATCCAATCAGTGTTCTTCAGCTGACAACCACGCAATACAATGTTTGATTGGCTGAGGGGGAATTTTTGTCCATTGAACTCCATATTGGCTGTGAACTCATAAATGTTCCTATTAGGCTGCTCACATCTGATCAGTCCTGATATATTACAACCTTCAAATACTGAAGAAACTGTTTCCTGCCTAGCATATCTCGTCTTCAGGTTTGATTCACCATCCAAATTCATGGTCTGGATGTAGGCAAGTCCACTAGGGTCACTTGTACCTAACAAAACCATGTCACAGGGAATTGTCTCATCAGCATGGATCTTAACAACTTCCCCTGCTCTTATCTTTTTCCACTTCTTCAATTGAAATTCCCCAAACTGAAGAACTAGGGCCTCTCGGTTGTTCTCATTCCGGTCTGATCTGTGCCTCCGCCAATCCTCATAACCATCTTTAATAGCCGTGACACAAAGTACAAACAAGAGTGGAAAAAGAGACACAGTTCTCCCAAAGACTGCTAGAGGTGGAAGCTGATTGAGAGCAGCTATAGCCAGGAAATACAAATAGGCCACCCGATGAAACTGAATGAAGAGGTTCTTGGGCAAGAAGGTGATGAGCGTATACTTACTTGTCCGAATCTCATTTCCAGTGAACTCATACTTGTCATTTGTTCTCCTAGGATCATTAATGTAGATCAACCTGGGATTTTCAGCATATAACAGATTCTCGTCGAAATCCACACTTTTGTTGCGAACCCTCCGGGACTTGCTCAGCTTATCTTGCAGCACAGATGAACCTCCGGAAATATCAAAGCTAGTACAAGTGTTGTTGTTGTCATGCAGCTCCATGGAACCCCACGATACACGGCTTCCCCGATTCTTCGTGGGGCATTCCAATGAGAACTGCTGAGAGGAACGAGCGTCAGAAGAAAACAACTGTTTTGAAGGAAGAACAGAAGCAGAACATGCAAGAGAGGTCAGAGGTTCCAAAGGATAACGAGGAGTAGCTCCAGCAGAGAGTGTAGTTTCCTGGCCCTCTTCTTCTTGATCTTTTAGGCAGCTGGTCTCAGTCTCATCATAGGTGGAAGAAGAGAAAGAAACACTGGGGCAGATGGAGTGAAAGGTGGGCAAGTTGCGAGCAGATGCCCCACGGCGATGAACCACCACAGAGGACGACTCAGATGAAGAAAGTAAAGGGTGTCCGGAAATCATAAATAATATAAATTCTCCAATGTCACCTTCCCCATTGGAGAATTCTATCAACTATTATATATATATAAATGCTGCTGCTACTACTAGTTTTAATATGTGATTAAAAAAGCCTACAAGGTAATTAGCTCTCTCCCTTTTCCGGCAATATCAAACAAGAAGCCGGTGAATTTGAAGCAAAATCACATTCCAAAATCCCCATTTTGCCCCCTTGGCCAACTATCTCATCTCTTGAATCCAGACGTCAAAACCCACGAACAATGCAGGGTCAAAAACCAAACACAGAGAAGACAAACAGGGCAGAGAGCCCTATGAAATCGTCGACCCAATCAGAGGCAGCAGCAACGAAATCAGCGGCAGCGCCAGCAGCCGCAGCAGATTCAAAAAAGGTCCCACCGAAAATCTACAATGTCACGAAATCAATGGGAAGAGCTGTGTCAAAGGGAAATTGAATGGGAAACGTTGACAGATCTCTGATGAGATCCAAATAAAAACAATTCAACTCAGCTTTCCACGGATCTTCCCCCCCTTGCTTCAATATAAATCCAAAACTAAAAACACCCACTGACAGAAAAAATATAAAAGAAACAAAATAAAAAAGCTTCAAATGATGGCTACCATGGCTACGGCTATTGCTAGCATTAAATTATCATAACACAGCCCCCCTGAAAACCCTAATTCCACAAATTTAATTAAAAAAAAGAAATCGAAAACAGGGGGGTTATCGTCTCGGGAAAAGAGCATAGCACGAATCAATGCACTGAAAACGAAATCATAGTGAAATGGCAGGCACAGCAAGCAGGAAAAGGAAAAGAAAGAAGAAGACCAATCCAAAAAGAAAAGAAGAGAGATGTGAAAAACCTGAGAATGGGGCAGAGATCGGATCGATTTGAGAGAGAAAAATGGGGGAAAGTTGAGTTTTGTTAGAATGGGCACGAAATGCGAGGAAATCGGAAGATAGACGGATGGTAAAGCACCAATCTTGGCGTTCCTACTTTTTGGTTTTGGGTTGGGATGCCTCTTCCTCCTTTACTTCCTTCTCTTCTCTGTTTGTTTCTTGTTTCCTTTAATTTTGGGTTTTTAAAATTACTTTTTTCTCAAATGCTAAAGAGCAGATCAAGAAGATCGTGGATCTCTTGCTTTTTTTATTTAACTTCTTCCCATTACTGTACCAATACATACACTCATCTCAAGCATTCATTCGTAAACAATTCTTATTGGCTACTTACACATTTATCCTTTCTTTTCAATTTTTTGCCTTTAATAATAATAATAATTTAACTATTCTTCTTATATTTATCCATGTTCTGCCTTTAATAATTTAACTATTCTCGGTACCCAAAAAAAAAAAGCTATTCTATGCACCGAAAAAAATAATTTAACTATTCTTCTCATATATTTATCCATGTTCATAAACTATTTATAGGACATGATCTTTTTGTTGTTAACTATTCTATGTACCAAAAAAAAAAACCCTATCCCTCCTATATTTATCTATGTTCATAAACTATTATTCATAGGACATGATTTTATTGTTGTTAACTAAGGTAACAAACAAACTAAGCTCCTATAAAAGGGTATGCAATGAGATTTGAACTTAGGATTTCATGTTTAAAGTATAACACACATACCAGTTAAACTAACAACTCGACTGTTTACAAATTCATTAAACATTCACTTAAAATTAGAATTTATCGATATTCGATCTTATTTACAATGCAATCATGAAATCAAATTCAAATATTTTATTATACACAATGTGTCTAAACCTTTGGTAATAGATCAAATTGATACTAGTAGATCATAGTATTAGTAATTAGATTCCAAAAAAAAAGGTAATTAGATATAACAATGGGCAGATTTAGGTTCGAATTCGAGTAATTTTCGGATAATTTTTGTGTTTGGGTTCGAGTTGTTCTCAAGCTTAGGTCAAGTTCAAGTTGGTGTTTTGCCACTTTCAAAAGTTTCAAAATTCAACAACAATGGTCATTCATCTTCCATTTTATAAGTCAAATTATTTCAAGTTTGAACAATTGTCCTTTTAAATTAAAAATTGGATTCAATCAAGTTTAGATTCAAACAACTAATTAGATTCGAATTCATCATCTTGTCAACTCTAATAATACTTATCCTTGCCCTTGTGTAAGATATACTGTGTACTTAATAATAACTCACTAACCAGTTATCACATCGTCCTAATATCTATAAAAAAGAAAGAAGAAGAAGAAGTAAAAAAAAAAAAAAAAAAAAAAAGAAAGAGAAAGGAAGAAAGGAAAAGTAAAGAAACAACTAAAACTAGGGGCATATATGCTATTGGCTTGAGAACTAACTTACCACACCATCCTATACTACTGGTAATTTTCTCATGAGTACATCGTCAATGTTTATCGTGTTTTCTGCAAAAAAAAAGAAAATATTTATTGCGTAGAAGGAATTTAATGTTTTCTAAACAAATTCTAATCTTATCAATAGATAACAACATAAACGTAGAGAAAATTTCCTAGCAGTAGTGTTTTTTAATTAACTAGTCTCTACATCCACGTGCATTGCACGTGATATTCGTGTTTAAATTAAATGAAAATTATAATAATAATTGAAATTTATTATACGTAAAGCTGTCAAAATCTGATCCGAACCCGATAACTCGTCCAATCCGACATAACCCGATTTGACAAAAAAAGTAAACGACTCAAACCCGTCCTATTCAGACACGACAAACCCGTATATGCAGTTTGCTAAACTTCACCAGTAGTTAAAATATTCAAGGTTGATCCAATTGACCTAAATCTAGACCCGAAAAATCCAAAACCTGAATGACCCAAAGTCAAAACTCGAATCCGCCTGACCCAAGACCTAATAGACCTGAACCTAGATGAGCCGAAACCCGAATGACTTGAGAAAATTACCTGACTCAATTGACTTAGAACCAGATTTAAACTACCAATACACACTACAAAAATAAAAAATTTAAATAGTTAATGATTAGCCAACTTATTTTAACTTTTAAACTTGATAACAATACTTTTATTAGTTTATATAATAATTGAAATGGATCCATAACTACCAAAAAAATCTCCAATATTTTAAAAGTAAAATGGTAAAAATAAAATATTTATTAAAAATATTCAATTTAATCGAATAAATATAGAGTTTTTAGTAGAATAATTGTAAAAGTTTATTTCTAAAAATATTGTAAGAGAATATATTTTAAAAATTCTAATATATCTAAGTTTTTTTTAATTAAAATGATAACAACAAAATAGTTATAAGGATATTAGATTTAATTAAATAAAAATAGAGTTTTTAGTTGAGTAAAACTATAAAAGTATATTTAAAATTTTCTAATACATCTAAGTTTTTTTTAATTAAAATAGTAAAATGGTAAAAATGACATAGTTATAAGAATGTTAGATTTTTTTAATTATACAGCAAGTTTTTATCAAGCAAAAAATTAATTATAAGTCAAATAAAATAATTGCACATTAGGGAAATAATAAAGTTTAATCATAATATATTATTATAAACTATCAAATAGTAAGATGTCAATCATAATAACTTTATAAATTAAAATAGTAAAAATAAAATAATTATAAAATATTGAATTTAATTAAATGAAAATAGAGTTTTTAGTAGAATAAAACTCTATATTTTGAAAAAAATAGTACAATGGTAAAAATAAAGTAATTATAAAGATATTAAATTTAATTGAATAAAAATAGAGTTTTTGAGTAGAATAAAACTATAATAGTTAAGTAATGGCATTTAAGAAATATGTTTGAAAAATAAGGATATAATGGTCGATTCAATTAGGAAAATAAGGGTATAATAGTCGATTCAAAAGTTTTACAAAACTCTTACTTTTATATATATATATTATGGGTAATTATTTGATATACCGGCGGTGTAAATTTTGGACTCCACAAGCGGGTTGTGAAGTTGACACATGTCCATTTTTTGAATTAATTAAGTTTAAATATTTCAATCTAGTCCCTAAAGGACACATGTCACCCTTCAAGACCCGCTTGTGTAGTCTGCTAAACTCCACCGCTAGTGTATTGTATAATTTGCCATATATTATAGTATAGATGAATTTTGTACATTTGGCCAAAAGAAACTGAATTGCAGTAATTATGTTTTACCATATGGTAAAGCTGAGAAGGAAAACGGATCTATTATCTATATTTATTTTAGAACAAGTGAGGTACTGAATGAAGATCCTCTGAAACTTGGTGTTGCCGTTTTCACGATTGCGTGTCTCTGTCTCATATATAAATAGTCATAAAATTCCAATATTGTCCCTCAATGTACCACCAACCGTACGTCTTAACTTTTACGCCGTTATATATCTGTTCTACACGGAAATGCAATTTCTCGTTCTCCCCCGTTTTCACTCTTCAGAAACAAAAAAAAAAAAGAAAACTCGGATTGTCCCTTTCAGTCTGAATCTTGACGCAGTGGAATCATGAATTTCCGATAATGACCTCATGGCTTCTGGCGCTGGGTCTGATGAATCTGCTGCTATTTTACAGCCGTCTGATTAGATGCAGTGAGGTGGGACCAGAAATTGCGTGGCTGAGATGGTGATTTGCAGGGAGGAGGATAGAGACAGAACTGCTGTACTGTAATCCCGATCTTCTTCTTCTTCTTCTGCTCGCCTTTTTAAAGCTTTTGCTGACTTCCCACTCAACAGAGACGTTCGTAACTCAGAAACGTGTGTGTGCAACTGTCTTCTTAACTTCTGTTTCTGATCATATCTCTGTCTTGCTAAAATTACCCCTTTTTGTTATTAACTGTTACTGTTAGTTTCCACCGCGGTAACTTTATGGATAATGAGAAATTTTTTGCTTTACGTCTCAAGGAAAGGAAGATTAAAGTGATCCTTTTTCCATATTTTGGAAATTTTAAGATGGATAATGATGTTTATGCCTTTTTTAATTCAATCAATTATGGAAATATATTTGTTCAGATGTCATAGGATAGGTAGTTATTATCTTCCCATCTATAGATCTTATATTGTTGATTTCGTAATTCAAATTTGGCAATTTTATTTCATGATTCGAAATTGATAGCACGAGCTGTCTAAAAGGGAAAAAATGATAGAATAAATTTTCAATTTTAACTTTTAAGATGACGTTTAGGAATTTTCAAACATGCAATGTTTATCTAATTTAATAATCTTGAATGTTTGCTCAAAAAATAATAACCTTGAATGTATTTTTCTATAACATTAATTAGTATATATTTCTAAAAGTTAAACCAGATTATAAGTATTTACTGGCTAAGAATCGACCCTAACAAGCTCAAGTAAAAAATTAATTAAGTGTAAAATTAATAACCATGCATTATATTTCTTTAAAAAATTATATTTCTTAATAAAAACAGACTCAATAATTTATATTTCTTAAAAAAAAACTTCTTTCTTATGGGATGAATTACATATTTTAATAAGATTTAAGAGTGGTTGCTTCGAGTGATTTGGCATTTGTACCTATCAGGCAATGTTTGGATGATGTTAGTTTTTTAAATGAAGAAAATCATTGTTAGACGAGTTATATCTCTGGTTCCACTTAAATAAGAAGGTTAACTTATAAATAATATAAAAAAAAAGATATATTTCTTTTCATATTAATATTCAATAATATTTTTCATGTTTCTTCAAAAGAAAATCATGTGAAGTGAGACATATTTACCGAGACTATGTGTATATTTTCTCAAGAATTTGGCTTAGAGCAATAGGCATAGCATTATTATTTTAGAGACACAATCATGTGATTTAATTCCTTTGTTGGAGTGATATTAGTGGAGAGTTTATCTTGAGGTAAGCCATTATTTAGCGGGAATATAATAATCGAAAATCTCCTCAATCCTCACAATTAGATATCTCTGTATGTTCAATGAAAAAATCATAAATACAGATTACGTCAACAATCTTAATAAAGAAGTATAACAAACTAACTATACCCACATAAATGGCACAAAGATCACATAGAATTGGACAAAACCTACTTACAGTGTGATTTGAAGTGCATGAACCTTCCTCTTTCGGTTGTAACTTATTATTGCTTGATGCAATATGATACTCTTTGTACCGCACTATTTCCATTTAATGATTAATGTTCTTGTTTTTTTAATGAAAAAAGTGTGATTTGAACTCAATGACTCATTGTTCACATATGGTAAACCTATCAGTTGAGCTAACAATTCGGATATAAGAGATTATTAGCATATCATATATACCAAAAAGAAATTTTAAAATCATCAATCACATATGATTTACCTATAGTGAAATAGGTTGTAACTTGTAGTTTTAGTTCCTTAATTGTTTTAACGGACGATTCCAAATCTTTTTAAGCACCGGAAAAAGAATACGTGTTGTAACTTGTAAGTTTAATTACAACAAGTTCGCCAATGAGATCTCGACTTAGCGAGAAATATGAAGTTTTGAAACTTTAAGATTTTAAGTTTCATACAAGATGTGAGTTTAATTTTTTTTTTTTTGAAAGGCGATGTGAGTTTAATCTAACTTTAACTTTGTTACCTGACCATGGGTTTAATGTTGTATTTAACTTTGTTAACTGATTAGTAAAGTTAATTTAACTTTACTTCATGATGGATTTGTCTAGCTAGCTAGTTATATATTGATTTTTATTTTTGGCTTAATCTATTTGTTAGATTGAATTCCTTGGTCTATATGTTATGTTTGTTTGCTCACTAACGATTATATCTTATTTGTTTTTCCTATATATATATATACTAAATATTATTTGAAACACCCAACGATATTACTAAAAGTTCCTTTTGAGAATCGATGAGGAAGCTCGGTTTAAACATTTTTTATCCTTTTATGTCTTTTCTCATTTGGTTAATTACTAAGAAGACCCTCAGTTAGTTTCTCACCATTTCCTTTTCCTCCAGCCCTTTTTTGTAATTGCAAGAGTTTTTAACCAATTGAATGTGAAAACATTTATTGACCATCAAATTATGTACTCCCTCTGTCCTAATTTGTTTGTCCCCAACCCTTTTACACAAATTTTAAGAAACTAGAAATAATGAGTTGCCATCAGGCATTTGGCCTGGTGGTAGAGTACTGGACTCTTAGTTCCAGCCTACCTAGACCAAGAGGTCTTAGGTTCAACTCTCACGGAATGTGAGTTTCTCTCACGGAATGTGAGTTTGTTTGTAATTTGTTTGTTTATTTGGTAGGTATGTAGTTGATAGTTTCTAGTTTGGGTTGAATTCTCATTTAGATGTTTGGGTATAGAGATTTATTTGAATTGTAATGAGATTTCACTGGGTTTGTTTGTTGGGGAAGGGGTTTGTTGGCTCATAGATTAGCATTTCGGTATTGTAGCTAATCATGTAGCGGTGTACGGGTCTTCCTGTGCATTTGTAATCCCAATCTCTTTAAGAAATGAAAATGATTCTTATCTCAAGAAATAATGAGTTAAACTTCCAATTTTAACCTTTATTTTTGTAACAAATTTATTTTACCATCATTATATGATTTTAGTCATGTGGGATATTTTAAAGTTTCCACTACCTTAATCCCGCCTAAATCTAAGCCGCCAAGTACTAGTAATTTCAAAATCTCAAAATCAAGAAAAAGACAAAACTTGCCGCTACAAACTTTAATTCACATTATTACTAAAAGCTCCTTTTGAGAATCGATGAGGAAGCTCGGTTTAAACATTTTTTATCCTTTTATGTCTTTTCTCATTTGGTTAATTACTAAGAAGACCCTCAGTTAGTTTCTCACCATTTCCTTTTCCTCCAGCCCTTTTTTGTAATTGCAAGAGTTTTTAACCAATTGAATATGAAAGCATTTATTGACCATCAAATCATGTACTCCCTCTGTCCTAATTTGTTTGTCCCCAACCCTTTTACACAAATTTTAAGAAACTAGAAATAATGAGTTAAACTTCCAATTTTAACCTTTATTTTTGTAACAAATTTATTTTACCATCATTATATGATTTTAGTCATGTGGGATATTTTCAAGTTTCCACTGCCTTAATCCCGCCTAAATCTAAGCCGCCAAGTACTAGTAATTTCAAAATCTCAAAATCAAGAAAAAGACAAAACTTGCCGCTACAAACTTTAATTCCCAAAAAAATGTGAAAAATTGTTTCAAAGGAAGCCAAAAGCCCCTATTTCTACTTTCTACTACGAAAACAGAGCAACTTTCAATCTTGACTTACCCATTTGCATTCTTATTTTACCCCATCTCCAACTTTCAAGTTTCAATCTTTTAAGAGCATCTTTCTTTACTCCTTTGATTCATCTTCTTCCTTTTTTTTTTAAAATGAAGCATGAACTCTCCACAAGAAATAGCCTCAATTTCAACAAAGCATTCAAGAAATTTGACCAATCAACAACGCCAAACTATCTATGAGATGCTGCTAAAACAAAGCAAAGATGGGGTACTCTCAAAGGGCTCTTTAACAAGTCTTGCAACCATGTTTTCTGTTTCTCCGAAGACAATTGGTAGAATTTGGAAGCAAGCAAAGTTGTGTATGGAAAATGGATTGGTTGTAAATGTGTCTTCAAAACTTACTGGAAATGTAGGACGCAAAAAGATTTTGATTGATCCAAGAAAAGTTTCTGAAAATTCCTCTTCGGCGAAGAACCAATATTCGGTCAATAGCAAAGGCTTTGAATATGTCAAATCAACAATTCATAGGCGTGTCAAAGAAGGGTTTATTAGAGCACATTCAAATGCGGTGAAGCCAGATTTGACTGATGAAAATAAAAAGACAAGGCTGGAGTTTTGTTTATCAAAGCTTGATCTCACCAATGCTGGGATAAACACTATACCCTTTGATGGTATGTTTAATCAAGTGCATATTGATGAGAAATGGTTCTTTATGACTAGAGAATCAGAGAGGTATTACTTGCTTCCTGAAGAAGATGAGCCTGTTCGCACTTGCAAAAGCAAGAGATTCATCACAAAAGTCATGTTTCTTGCGGCGGTTGCTCGACCACGATTTGATGAATCAGGTAATGTAAAATTTTCTGGAAAAATTGGCATTTTTCCTTTTGTGCATAAGGAACCTGCTAAAAGAAAAAGCAAGAATAGAATTGCAGGAACAATGGAAACAAAACCGATGCTAGTAACAAAAGATGTCACACGAGCTTATATGATTGAAAAGATTTTACCTGCAATTAAATCGAAATGGCCTGATAAAATGGAGACTGTATATATCCAGCAAGACAATGCGAAGCCACACATTAATCCTAAAGATGTTGAATTTCTTAAAGCTGCTAGTAGTGATGGGTTTGATATTCAAATATCATGTCAGCCACCAAATAGTCCAGATTTGAATGTTTTGGACCTTGGATTTTTTAGAGCCATTCAATCCCTTCAACACCAGGAAGCTCCTAGAACAATTGATGAACTAATCAATGCTGTTGAAAAATCTTTCAATGAGTTTCCGGAAAATAGCCTTAACAATGTCTTTTTAACCTTACAAAATTGCATGATTGAAGTCATGAAAGTTGGAGGAGGAAACAACTACAAGGTGCCACATATGGGTAAAGATAAGTTGCAAAATCAAGGTAATTTGCCTACTACTCTTGAATGTCATCGTAGGATTGTTCAACAAGACCTAAACCACTTAAACTAATGAATCAAGATTTCGAAAGCTCCCGGGTATTTTGGCTCTGTTTTTTGTTCACTTATTGAAGGCCACCAGCATCTATATGGAGTTGAAGACCATTTGGAATGATGAATGAAGATTTTGGAAGCTACACGAATTTTTTACTCTATTTTTGTTCATTTATTGAAGGCCACCAGCATCCATATAGAGTTGACAACTTGCTGGAATGATGAATGACGGTTTTGGGAGCTCCTGAAATTTTTTGCTCTGTTTTTTGTTCCTTATGTGAAGGCCACCAGAATTTATAGCTGTCTTTTTTGTAAACAGCCATAATGCTTATATTGGGTTTTTGCAAGCTTTAGTTATTGGTAGCATAAGAATTCCTTTTTGTATAGATTTGAGACAAGAAAAATGGCTGTAAATCTTTGAACCTGTTATGGAAAATATATGTACATATATTCATTGATATGCTAGTAGTATGAGTTTCCATTCTAGTATTGGTTGTTTCCTTAAAAACAAAAAAGTCAAAAGCAGGAGAAAGCTATGGAGCTAACGGGAATTAGAAGACAAAACTGAAACATGCATCTTTGTAAGTATAAAAATGATTTAATCATGATTCTTCACTTTAAAGGATTTTTTTGTGCAATAAACAATCATAGATATAAATTAGAAAAGTGAGGGTCGAATTGGAAATGTAATTACATTTGATAGTTTAATTTTAGTAAGGGACAAATAAATTGGG
>AWUE01013473.1:0-75176 GCA_001974825.2 Corchorus olitorius
CATAGAGAATGCTATGCTAGATCTAGGTGCATCTTTAAGCGTTATGCCTTATTCTTTTATCAATCTTTAAATCTTGGTCCTTTGAAAACTACTGATGTGATTCTGCAGTTAGCTGATGGATCTTTGGTTCATCCCAAAGGTGTTCTAGAGAATGTCTTAATTCAAGTTGAACACTTGATTTTTCCTATTGACATCTTCGTTATGGAGATGGAACATTCGAATGATCAATGTTCTCTTTTATTAGGAAGACCTTTCTTAAGAACTTCCCATACCAAGATTGATGTATTCGATGGTTCATTGACCATGGAATTCGATGGAGATGTGATTCACCCTAGAGTTTCATCTCAATCGCCATTGAACTCTAACAAGTTTGTTTGTGTTGTGAGTGTTAAAATTGCTAGGAAAGGAGCCCGAGAAGAATCCTCATCGATGACATCTGCCCAGATTTCCAGAGGAAGACAAAGGATAAAAGACATTCGACAACGCTACGACGAGAATTTCCACCAATTTTGGGGGAGATTTAAGAAGTTGTGCATCGATTGCCCTCAACATGGATGCAATAGAAGATCTCTTATCCAAATCTTCTATGGAGGATTAGGACTTAAAGATCGAGTTCTTGTTGATTCCTTTAGTCGCACTCCAATATTGAAGAGAACCCCGGAGAATGCATACTATGCGTTTGAAGAACTATCCAGAAGGACGGAGTTTTCAACCTCAAAGAAGAAACAAAAAGCCAATAAGCACGGAGTTCAGCCACACGGAGAGAAGCAGAAGATGGAAGCCAAGGAACCAAAGGAAGACGCCCAAGGCAATGATCGAGCCATCCCAGCCGGCCAATACTCGGCTATGGCCCGGCCATCCTCGCACATGGCCCGGACGGGACCGGCCATACCCAAGCCGCCCTGAGCCACATGCCCGGCACCACAAGCCTCAGCCGCACCTCATGCCCGGTTAGGACCGGCCCGAGCTGATCCACTCGCCCGGCCATGCCTGGCCAGCGCTATATCTTCCGCGCGCACCACCTGGTTAGGACCGGCCATTGCCGCGCCACCTTATGTTTCAACCAGGCCATATCCGCCCAAAGTCGCGCCACTACCAAGCCATTACCGGCCACACACCATGCCACCACCGGCCATGCCTGTGCCATCACCATTCCAAGCCGCCACATATCCCTTGATAATTTCGAGTCTTGATAAAATTCAACTTGAAGTTCTCAAAGCCATCAATGATACTCTCAAGATCATTGTGGAATTGTTGAAGGAATATATCCATAATTCCTTCACCCTTGAAGAATAATTTCTTTAAGGCAGTGTAGCCAAAGACTCTTAAAGAAAGGCGCTTATTGGGAGGCAACCCAATGATTTTACATGAAGAACCAAAGGAGAGCAAATGGAGCTTGATTTGGACGATTGCAAGATGAATTCAAAAGGTGTCCAGTTTCAGAAGCAATGATGGAGCTTATGCCTGCAAACAGAGAAGCTTTCTTTAACTTTATCTCTTTAATTTTCCTTGCATTATTTTGTCTTGTGTGATTTTTGCTTTGATTGCTTGCCTGTTCTTTGATGTGAATTAATTATTATTTTAGTTTTTATTTCATGCATTTAAATAAATTACATGAGCATGCATAATTGTTTGTGTTCATTTCTTATATGTTTCCACATTGAGGACAATGTGTCTTTTCAGTGTGGGGGAGAGAGTCTAGTTTAATAGAGAGTCTGCATGCATCATAATCTTAAAATATGCTACAATTTTTTCGAAAATTTTGAAAATTTTGCATATATTAATTGATTGATTTGGTTATGATTGATTAATACTTAGAATTTTAAGAAAGTTTTATTTGATTGATTGATTTATAGCATGATATCTGATTTCTTAGATTAGGTATAATTGAAGTTTGTGATAAAAGCATATTGTTCATTATTTTCTATGATTGCCTATTTCTAGAACTTGTGTTTAATCTTGATTGAAATTACAATTATGATAGTATGTTATGGATATGTCAAGAACAAGTGTGGGGGACTACTTATATAAAAGCGTAGTTAAAAAAAATATCTTTTTCAAAAAGAAGTGCTTTCATGCAAGAGGAGAAGAGGTATTTCTGCATACTTTATAAAAAATTTTAATCCATTGTTGTCACTCTTTTCTTTAACAAAAGGAGTTAGTAACCCTTGGAAAGAGGATAAGAGGCATGGAATTGCAGAAATATTGTCCCTCTGAAAAAAAAATAAATAAAAAGGAGTCCTTCTAGATTGCTAGTAGCCTCAAAAATGGGAGTTAGTAACCCCAAATCATTAACACTTCGAGGTTAGTAACCTCAATTTTCTAAAAATAATTACCCTTTAAAAATCTATTATAACCCACACGTAAACCCTTGATTTGTATCTGTGATATGCATTCATTTGAGTAATGGAGATAAAGATGAAGACATAAGCTTATGGAAAGAAGTAGTTATAGGATGTGATGAATGGTAAGTGATTAGAACTACTTTAACTATGGTTACTTAAGAATAAAGGTGCTTGCTATTTATTGATCTTTTGAATTGAGTGCTCTTATGATTCTTTGTTATTTTGATTTCATAATTATGTTGATCCTTAATATGTGTATGCATTCAAAGTTTTTGAAAAGTTTAAATTAAGATGAAATTTTGATTTGCATTAGTTTAGGGTAATAGAGTCTTGTTTTGTGCTTTTGTTTTGTGAGTTCATAGTTTTCTATACTAGTTTGCTAGGGACTAGCAAAGATTTAGTGTGGGGAAATTATTATCGAGCTAAATAAGACCCTATTTTTATGCCTATTTTACTATGTTTATAGACCCATTTATGCTTAATTATATACTATTTTGTTAATATTTGTGTTCTTAGTCTTTAAGTGATGTGAAAATGAGAAATTGTTATTTTTCACTACTTTTGGAGCTATTTTGATGACTTTTTACACAGATTTTAGCAAAGTTCGTGTTTGAAGACTCATTGAAGACTTATTTGGAGATTTGAAGACTTTGAAGATTTATTTCAAGAGGAAGAATTGAAGAATTGGAGCTTTAATTGAAGACAAGCCATGGATAAGCCTTCAAGCTTTGGTATTTATGGAGAATTTATATGGGAAATTACTTAGCCCATATAAGATATTAATTGGAATTAAAATCTCAATTAATGACTCCTAAATCCAAGGAAATATCCAAATCCCGTAGATTCCCGATTCTAGTCCTAACAGGATTAGGATTCAGAAGAAGTTTTGGTAGTAAATTCATAACTTTCTACTCAGACCTCCGATTGAAGCCCATGAGTACTCGTTGGAAAGCTATCTCCGAGATCTACAACTTTCCTTTGAAGTCCAAGACCCAGTTCTGCCGTTTTCAAGCCCAAAAATGCCGTTGAATTTTCTGCACGAATTCAGCAAAAATTCAGGATCCTATTTTGACTTGGATTCTACTCTAGGAAGACTTTTAATCCAACTTGAAGTCCAAGTTAGACCCTAAACCGTCCTAGACTCCTATCCAAGTTTGGATTGGAATTCCTAGGGTTAGTTACACTATAAATAGCCACCTCCTGTATCACAAATCACACACCTTTATACCACACCTTCACATAATTCTCTTAGATTTATTTTCTAGTTTTTCTTCTAGTTTAGGCAAGGGTGCCGCCACCCCCTATAACCATAGGGAGGTGCGGCAACTCTAGTATTTTGTCAAGGAGATTTCGCCCCTTCTAGTCCTGTAAGTACTCTTATGCCGCTCATGGATTTTCCCAAATCCATGAGTAGCTAAATTCTTATACTTCTGATCCTTTGGTGAATTCAATCGATTGATATGGTGAGATTTCTATACTTATAATTTGGTATTTATTTTTGATAGATAGCATGTTAAACTCTGTTTTATTCCATGACCTTGATTTTTATTTGTTTATGCGGCCGATAAATTGATAATTTGAGAGATCTATTGCTAAGTCAGGCGGAATAGTTAACCCTCGAGTCTGATTGTTTGGTAGCAAGTTGATGACGTTTAATAGACGCTCAACTGGGTTTGCATGCCAGTGATTGGATTTTATCTGATTGTTGTATGGTTTTACTTGTTAAGCATGTGTGAAAGAACTAATTAATTAGTTGATCTTAATGCTTTGAGACTTAACCGGTAATTGATTTGTTAAGTTAGCAATAGGGGTAATTTAAGTCTTAACCGGTAATCTTATCTAAATAGCATGTTAGGTTTTCCTAGACCATTTATCATCAAGGATTTAATATTGAATTCATCTTTTAAATCAAGGACCCATATTCAATTTGATTGTTTTCTACCATTGGAGAAGAAGTATGCTTTAATTATTGTTTTCTTTCTTATCTGCTATAGATCTAGATTTAATTTAGTTTTCTCTGTTTTATAGTATAATTGTTTTCTGTTTAATTGCTTTCTTTCAACCTCTGCTTTCTGTGTTTTGTTTTGAGATATTTTAAGAATTGTATCTTAGGATAAAGTCTACACCCTTCTCTGTGGGATCGACCCCTACTTGCCCTATCTACTATAGTTAGGATTTTGTGGGGAATTATTTTTATGATTGCTGACGACCGATCACACTCTTCCATGAACCACCCTCTTCCAAGTAAATTTACAGCCCGATGCACCAAAATCAGACAAATTACAATCCTCCCACCTCTCAACAAACATTCGAGCTGCATTCACCCGATATTCAGTTCCTCCACTCTTCTCCATCGAGGCTATGTCATTAAAGTCTCCCATAACCAGCCATGGCATAAACATAGTCTGCGAAAGAAGCTGTAAGTTATCCCAAAACTCTGCTTTTAAATGACAGTGTGGCTGTACGTAGACTCTCAAGAGACACCAGGTTCTATTCAGTTCAGAAACCTGGACATGAACAGCTTGATTTGTAAACCCCAGCACCTGGATGTTTAAATGACCATGCCAAAGAAACAAAATCCCTCATGCCATCCCCGTAGAAGGAACCAGAAAGTGGGAATCGAAACCTATTTTCCTGCCAAAATCCATAGCAACCTGAACATCATTACACTTAAGTTCCATGAGAATGAAAATAGATGGTTTGTATTGACAAACTAATTCTATACAATTTCGGAGGCACTTTCTATTGCAGATACCTCGACAATTCCATGATAATACAATCATTAACCAATTGTATCAGAAACCAATGCTTGCTCAGCAAGCTCGGAGCCCTCTTCAACACTCCTGATCGAAGACGATTTGCTTGAAATATCCGCATCTCCCATATCAACATCAGGAGGTTTCGGATCTGGTTGGATCCCTAAATCAAGTAAAACTTTCTCAGGGGCAGCCAACCTGTTCTCCAACCTAACCTCATCAAGAGGCAACTCCACAATAGCAGACGAAACTTTAGAATCCGGGTGAGGCCCAAAGGGAACTAATTGTTTCGGGATCCAAGCAATAGAGTCATTTGGGTTTTGGGATTGGGTTTTAGAGGAAAGGGCTTTCCTGTTATGGGCAGGGGAGGAATATGGTATAGGTCTTTCCATAGGCTTACTCTTGACCCGGGATTTGGATGAGGCAAGTCGGGTTTGGGTATTATGACCCGTAGCAGCTGGGCTAGAGGAGGAGCCCGAAATTTGCGAGATAATTTGAGTCTGAATCATCAAAGCAGAATCAAGCTGAGTTTCGGGCACATAAGATGGTGAATCTTGGACTAAATGACCCTTTCCTTTCCTAGCTTTCTCCTTGACCTCCTTAAAAGACAATCTAGCGGACTCCCCGCTCACTCCCTTATTCCAAGCCTCAATAACTTCATCATTTACTGGACAATCCTCTTCAAATTATCAAGAGAGTCCAAGGCTTTGAATCTATTAGAATCCTGGCTCCGTCCATTATGTTGAGATTTCCCCTTATTCGTTGACCCTTTCCAAGATTTCCGCTTAACCAGCATCCATGGCCCAAAATTTTCGGTCACTGCCTTAGTTTCCATGTTCGAGCTATTTCCCTGTGCCTGGACTAAAGTGGCCGGAATTTCATACGATGGTTTGTTAGGACACTTATCCATACGATGACCAACTACACCGCACGAGAAACAAACAGTGTGCAGGGCTTCATATTCAATGGCTTGAGAAAGACCTCCCACTTGAACTCGAGACACTAACGGTTTAGCCAAATCCACCTCCACACAAATTCTAGCAAACTTGCCTCTAGCAGCCTTGCTCGTATTGGTATCGAGCCTGATTGGTTTTCCCAGTTGTCAACCAATATCCATAAGCATCTCCACATCAAAGTATTCAATCGGGAACTCTGGCAAACGAATCCAAATAGCTATTTTACCAATTTTCGCCGTAGAAGAGCGGAAATTTGGTTTCCACCGTTGGACCACAAGGTAGTGATCCATGATTTTCCAAGGGCCTCCCGAGAGAATTTTTGCCGCAGCTTCCTTCGTTTGGAGTTTGATAACATAATAACCATAATCAAGGTCAATCATCTCATCCTCCTCCTTTAACCTCCTCACATCTTTATTGATAGACTTAGTTATATTTTTCGCAAGGAATTAAGAAATTAAATACGACTACGTCCTCCGTCCCAAATTATCTTATATTTTTGGGTCAAAGTAATTATAATTTTAACTTTTAATTATAAAAAAATTATATAAAATTAATTTTTATGTTTTAATTAAGTTAAGTTTTACATTATTCAAAACATATTTTTCAAAAATTTGATTATATATATATATATATATATTTTGAAATTAAAGATCAAAGATAGGATTTGTTTGAACCAAAAGAGTCAGATAATTTGAGACAAAGGGAGTATGTTCTTTATTTTTGCACTTACTTTTCTTTTTCTTTAAGGGTAATTATTTGATACACCGGCGATGTAAATTTTGGACTCCACAAGCGGGTTGTGGAGTTGACATATGTCCATTTTTTGAATTAATTAAGTTTTAAATATTTCAATCTAGTCCCTAGAGGACACATGTCACCCTTCAGGACCCGTTTATGTAGTCTGCTAAACTCCACTGACGGTGTATTGTATAATGTGCCTTTCTTTAATACATAATATATAATGGGTTTATATATCATACACCGTCCGTGGAGTTTAGCAGACTACATAAGCGGATCTTGAAGGTTGACATGTGTCTCCTAGGGACTAGATTGAAATATTTAAAATTTAATTAATTCAGAAAATGGACATTTGTTAACTCCACAACCCGCTTGTGGAGTCAAAAATTTATACCGCCGGTATATCAAATAATCACCCATATATAATATGGAAAATACTTTTTGCTCCTCCTAGGCGTTTTTACCGCCGGTTATCCTACCTGATAATCAAGGTAAAAAATTAATTCCAGGTTTAACTGCTAGTTACAAATAAGGAAGGTTTGCATGGTAAATCCATTGATTTTTGGTAACTTTTTCCAATGTCACGTTAGGTGGGATATTATATGGTAATTAGCGATCGCGCGGTACGATTCCAATTCGCAATTTCGGTTTTTTAAATAATAGAACCGGAACTCTAACCTCGCGGTTCCGGTTCTGGTTCGACTTTTAAAAACGAATCGAAACCACACCTTTAAAACCGAAACCGAAACCGTACTATGTGTTTCGGAATCGTAACCAAACCGAAACCTTATTATAAGGTTTCTGTTCGGTTCTAGTTTTGTGGAACCATAATCGGAACCGTCCGATTTTTTCAATATTTTATAAAAAAAAATTAGTATTTTATGTTATATATATATATATAATAAAATGATAATAATGAAATAAATTCAATTAATATTAGTATATAATATATGTGTTATATTTTTCTAATAAAAAATTTACATTTCAACCCATTATGATCTTTTTATCGAACTATTTGAATTTAATGTATGTATTTAATTATAACAAGTTTGTCGGCCCGCGCTGGCGCTACGGGCTCCCTTTATTATAGATTTGTCATGATTGATTTAAGGTAGAAAGGTTAACTATGAAGGTTATTTTGTTTTTGTATCATTAGAGCTATGTGTTTGGATGATAAAGCAACATGTTTTTCCTAAGAAGATCATAACTAAGTTATTTATATAGCTCTTTGCAGACATTCATGTTTGATTGTTTCTTGGATCTATTGTCATTCGAGAAGTCGGGAGTTGTCAATATAACAATGGATCTTGAACGAAACGTTAGAGAGCAACTATTGAAGGTTGGAGTTAAGTGTTGAATTGAAGTTATTTGAATGGGCTTTTTAATCTTTTATTTGATATGGAGATTGTTATGGAAGGATTTGAAGTTATGGTCTTCTGGAGTTGAAGGAATGTAGTCAACAGTATATAATTTTTTTTTGTTGTCTTTTAAAATTCTTCAATATATTCTCAAATGGCATATATTTTGAAATTAGAGAGTTTTAATATATCCATTTAAATCGGTATTGATTAATTGAAACGTGCATATATATAAATATATAAATTGTTTTTATATTTTTTTGGGTCTTTTTAAGATATTTGAATATATTAGCAAACGAACGAAATTTGAAATTATTGAGTTTTAATATATAATATCCATTAAAATTGGTAATGATGAATCGAAACGGCCTAATTATATGTGTTTCAATTTTGTTCTTTCTGGTCTGCAATCGAAGGAAAGTATTTTGTTTTATTCAATCAACACTCCTCTATGTAATTGATAAATTTGGTAATAAGACTGTTTTAATTGTACAGTTCTGTGCAATAGAAGCGTTCATTATAAGTACATTCATAATTGGTATCTCTAAATCTAACCTTGTCTTGGACGAAAAGTATAAAATGCAAGCCTCTCTTTTTAAGCAACGTGGAAATAATCAGAGATAGTTGATAAGATTTTTAAAAATTGATAGACAACATTTTATATATAGGAATCTTAGAATGTAGATTCTAGAATGGAACTTGACAAGGAGAAAGATGTTACTACATATATTTTCTATCAAGAAAAAGGAAAAGGCAATAAGAAAAGATAAATAAACTTTCATTTGACATAAGATTTCTTATTTGATAGAAGAATTTTTTTTGTAGTATAGCAATTCTTCTATTTATTATCTCTAAGTTAAATCTATTTTTTTATTCATCCATCTCCATAGCGTCCAACATTGCCAACAATTTGTTTTTGCTATATGTTGTTATTTTGATTCGTTTTAGCATCTTTTTCATTGCTCCAATTTGTTGCCGTAGTCACGCTTCTCGAAGGCTTTTCTCTTCGTTGTCAAATTCAATTTGAGCTTGTAGGATATCAACTTTGTCGGAGTTGAAATCTTCTATTTGGACTCCATGAGATTGTTGCAATTCTAGAATTGCATTCTTTGCAGCATTTTGTTCTGCAAACTCTTCGTTTGTTACTGAATGTCCATAGGAAGTATATTGTCTCCCTTCTTTTGTTTCTTCTGTAAACTCAACCTTTGCCTGATAATCGTTCCATATATTTTGTTTTGCCACATAAATCGGTGGAGTGAAGTTTAGAGACTCGCACAATGTGTATAGTGCTTTTTTGAAATCGAAGTCGATAATACGTGCCATATTTCGATTACCTTTAAGCTACAAAACCAAACTATATAATTAGCATCGATGTAACAAAGTTATAGTAGAACTCGTACAATTGCAAATAAAATGTAATTTGGAGAATTGAAAGATAGGAATTTGGCTTTTATAGTGAATAAGGGGCTAATCTCAATTGTTTTTTCAAAGGTTAAAAACATATCTATGAAAAATTAGTCACACACAAATGTAGGAAGTAGTGAACATTGACGAAATGATTCAAAAATATATAGGTTTTTACATGCATAATAGAAATGGCTGTAGAAAACGTTTTTTTGACAATAATTGGAGTTAGTCTTACATAGCTGTTTTCTTGCAATCTCTTTTCTCTTTGTTGTAAGTACTGTATTTGTTGAATCTTCATATATATACTACTTCGACATGGCCTTTGGTGTAATAACAACATAATTATTACATCATTTTGGACTGTTATAACCTAATTAGAATTATTATAAATAAAGGTGAAATTAATGTCCACTAAACATTGGAATTTGAAGAATTTTTTCAGTTTTAGATTCTGAAAAGTTAAAAAGTTGACATCCTATATCTTTACATAAATCGTACTTAAATCTCCAATTAACCTATTCCATTTGATTGGTATTAAAGTCGTTATTATAAATTCATAACGGTTAAGTCTTTTTTTTTGAAGAATTTTTTAAGTTTTAGAATCCAAAAGCCTTTCAATCATAGTTGGGTAAGTTTGTTTAGTCTTAATGTTTCTGTTTTTTGTTGGAATAATCAATTTTTCTTCACAGCTTATTATTGCTTAACTTTCTTGACAACTTCTTAGCTTCGGCGTTTTGATAAATATATTTAAAGCAGTTTAAAGTTAGAATCATGAGGCGAAAAAGTTTAAAAACTTACTCTTGAGAGGTATTCTTAAGTTAAAAAGCTGCCATCTGATATCTTTACATAAAGGTGAAATTAATGTCCACTAAACATTGGAATTTGAAGAATTTTTTCAGTTTTAGATTTCGAAAAGTTAAAAAGTTGCCATCCTATATCTTTACATAAATCGTACTTAAATCTCCAATTAACCTGTTCCATTTGATTGGTATTAAAGTCGTTATTATAAATTCATAACGGTTAATTTTTTTTTTTGGAAGAATTTTTTAAGTTTTAGAATCTAAAAGCCTTTCAATCATAGCTGGGTAAGTTTGTTTAGTCTTAATGTTTCTGTTTTTTGTTGGAATAATCAATTATTCTTCACAGCTTATTATTGCTTAACTTTCTTGACAACTTCTTAGCTTCTGCGTTTTGATAAATATATTTAAAGGAGTTTAAAGTTAGAATCATGAGGCGAAAAAGTTTAAAAACTGACTCTTGAGAGGTATTTTTAAGTTAAAAAGCTTCCATCTGATATCTTTACATAAATCGTACTTAAATCCCCAATTAACCTATTCCATTTGATTGGTATTAAAGTCATTATATTATAAATTCATTATATTAATCTCCTTTTACCGCCGCCGCCAAAAAAAAAAAAACTTCTTCATTATCGACAAAGTGATGGCTTTTAGACCTTAAAGGGGATAATCGAAACTAAAACTCTCCCATCTTGAATTATAATTTTTCATCGTTATAGAAAATTCTGCAAGGGACTCTTAATTTTTCTTGTCGGTGATAAGTTCAGTTATCTTTCAAAAAACAGAAGGAAGCGAAATACAGGAAGAATGATGGAAAGAAAAAAAATTAAAACAACTCTATATAAAAGTGATACTCAGAAACTTTTATATCAGGAATACATGAGAAAATTATATCATAAGATCATGCATAACTGCAATGGCACAACTACAAATTTCAGCTAATCACTCCAATCTTCATCTTCCTATTTCGGTTGGTCCATCAATCCAAGGAATTAATGTGATTGAGTGGGTGGCGCTCATAATAAATAGCCAAATGAGATGACAAAATCTGGACATCTTCACGCAGCTCACGTAGTTGATTCAAAATATTAAGCAACTTTTCCAACAGGATCTGGAAACATAAAAGGAAATATAAATCATATCAGGAAAAAAATGATATATAACACAGTCAAACTTATATATAGGTAAATAATAAAAAGGATTGGAGCAAGAAACAACAAATCTAGTTCACTACACAGAGTTCTGTAATTCAAGCCTTGTATGGCCCTGGTTCTTATGCAGAGAAGCAAGCCGAACTGATTCACGATTGATAAAATCCTCAACACACAACATAGAATGGTCATCCATTACAACCTGTTCCTGATTACAGAGTCAAAACAAACAACTAAATCTCAAAAAGTGTAAATAGATGAATAACGTAAAAATGGAAAACCAAAAAATGAAGCGACGGAGAAAAATACCTGAGGAGAGAAATCAGAGAGGATTAAGAAACGTGGAAGGGAAAAGCAAAGAGGGAAAAAATCGTTTTTATACAATAGAGGAAGTAAATTACCAAAAAGGGCATCAGGAAAAGGAAAGGAAGAAATTCATGGAGGGGCTTTTTAGTCATCCGAAAAGTGTGAAAAGACCAAAAAAAGCCAAAAGGAGACACCACATTAATCCTCAATTTGGCCTTTAAGTAATTTCCATAGCCACTAAAAATAATATATATAATATATATAATATATATATATATATAATGCAATTATTCTTTTTAGAAATTAAAAATATAATATAATTATATAAAAAGTAATCTAAATATTTAAGTATAAGAAAATAAAAAATATACATATATATATTTTGAAAATAATATATATATAGCAAAAAAAGTTAAAACATTTTTTATTGAAGTACATAACGGACCCGAATTGCAACCTTACTTTTAAAAAAAATAATATAAAATTTAGTAAATTATTTAATATTAATTTATAAACTACTATATATATGAGGAATACAAAAATAATTATGATAATTAAACATGGTTAAATAACATATATATATTGATATTATATTAAAAAACTAATTAATAAGTATAACAATTATATTTAAGATGATTATGCGATACACCGTCAGTGTAAACCTTAGACTCCACAAGTGGGTTAAAGACACTGACGTAGCCACCCTTTAGGTTGTGGTTTCAAATGAAACCACTTAAAATTAGATTTCCTTTGAATTGTAGCAAAAATTTTGAGTAAAATAACAAATTGATCCCACTAAAAAAATGATTTGGGGTTAATATGTATGATAAATAATTTTATGAGGTCAATAAAAATAAAAATAGTAAAATTTTTAAATTACTTTACTTATTTACTTTTATAATATTTTGGTTCCAGCAAAATCATAAACTACTCCATACGTTCCTCTTTGATTGTCTATATCATACCCCTTGGTCCTTTTTAATTGTTGTCCACTTTTTTTTTCTTTCTAAACATACCCTTCTATCAAAGGTGAATTCGGTTTTTGGAATTGTAAATCTGGATTGCTAAACACCGCCCCCTTTTTACACTTTTGCCCTCTGTTCATATTTTTAAAATTCTTCAACCTTCATTTTCTAACAACTTCTTCAAACTTCTCCAACCTTCAACAAACAACAATTTCTTCAACAAACAACTTCTTCAACCTTCAATTTCTTCAACAAATCCTCAAGAAAATCATGTCGAGGCCGAATGTGACAATTAAAATGGTAAGATTTACAAGTTTTAGATCTAGATCTGTTGAAATGGTTTGAATTTGGTAGTTTTAGATCTAGATCTATTGAAATGGTTTGAATTTGGGAGTTTTAGATCTAGATTTGTTGAATTTCGGGTTAAAATGGGAGTTGACAATGGCTGTGCCGCCCCACGGCGATGCCGCCCAGCTAGGGCGGCATGGCCCTTTCTTTTTTTTTTCCTAAACAATTTTTTTAAAATATATATATATTAAACATTTACTTAATTAAATAAAAATTTTAATTACAACTAATTTTAAATTTAATGAATTATTTAGTTTATTAGTTTTAATTAGTTAGTTTATGACTGTTAATTAGAACTAATTTTGAAATTTAATTAGAATTAATTATTCTTAATTAATTTAATAGTTTGACTTAGTTTATAATTAATTAGTTTATTTACTATAATTAATTATAATTGTTAATATTTTGTATTTAGGGTGGAAAGGAGTTGGGTAGCGTGAGTAGCACTGGAGCGCGGCACACTAGGAGTCGCAATGTTAATGCCTCCATCCAAGAGAGAGGCTTAGGCTGCTCGGATTTATAGGGAGAGGGAGTCTCATGCTGGTGCTCAGAGTTTGAGGGAGTAGAGGGAGGTAGAGGCTGCTGCTGCTGCTCAGATTCAGCAGTCTGGTTTTGATGGGGCTACGGGGAATACTTCTTCTGATTCGGAGTCTGAGTCCCACCCACATATTGATCTCCCTCTTAGGAGCGGTACAGCTAGCCGCTTTGCTAGTGCTGCATCGACATCAGATACTTAGTTAGTTACAATTTGAGTTATTAAATTGATTGATTTTATTAGATTAGGTTTAGGGTAAAATTGAAAGGTTATGAATTAATTTAATAAATTATTTGAGTTATTATATACAATTTGAGTTTCAGGGAGCAACAAACGATCCAGACGATCCCGCACTACTGATGATAGCTGGGTGGTTAGGGATCCAGTGCCTGGTGGCCCTACATACGGTGACGTGATTCCCAATTTCTTGGGCACGTAGCGTCGCGTATGTTTGAGGGCGAGATGAGAGGAGTGTTGAAGTGCCAGAACAGATCAAATGTCTGGCAGAAATTGAGAAACTGGTACGAGGTGATGCCAGGGGAGGCGCGGGCGATGATTGACAGTACTGGGTTGGGACACCTCCCTTACAGCCTGTTCAGATCGATTGATCGTGCACTTATCTCTGCGTTTGTCGAGCGGTGGCAGCCCGATACGAACTCTTTTCACTTGCCTTTCAGTGAGATGACGATCATTATTCATAATGTTCATCATATCCTCGGTGTGCCAGTGGAGGGACAGTTGATTACTGAGGATCCAGGGTATGATGAGATGCAGTTTGCCTGTATGGAGTAGTTGGCCGTTGATGATAAGGTCTTGAATGCACTGTACTGGGATCGTGGGGAAGTTTTGGCTGAGTCAGTCTTCGATCGGTGCAGGAGTTAGCGGTTGCCTGAGACCCAGGCGATAGGATGGGTTTGGTTGATGTTAGGTTCCACCTTGTTTGTCAACAAGAGTGGGAATCGGATTAGACCTTCATGCCTGCACGAGGTGAAGGATGGGTTGGCCACTATCCCCGGATATTCATGGGGAGCTGCGGCATTATCCTATCTATATCGTCAGCTAGTTGTGGCGAGTAGAGCAGATAGTCAGGGTATTGCTGGTTGCATGACCCTACTGCAGGCATGGATTTATGAGTACTTCCCATGCTTTTGCCCCCCACGTGGTCGTCTTGATCCCTCATTGCTTCGGTGTGCCAGTTGGCAAGTCCGACCGGAGGACAGATCGCCGGATCTGTTGACGACATTGCGTCGCCGTCTTGACAGCATGATTGCTTCGGAGGTAATTATATACATTTGATTTATAATAGTTATAGGCATAACTATATAAGGTCAATTTAGTGACAGACTAATCTATGTGTTCGTTTATTCTATATGTATTCAGGTGACCTGGTTACCGTACGGGAGTCGACCGGGTATCATTATCCCGAGGACTTTGTATACAGGCTTGCTTCAGTATCAGGATGTGAGTGAATCATACATCCCAGATCGAGCCCTACGACAGCTCGGCTATGTGCAGGTTATCCCTCCTATATTTGAGCCGCCTACGGAAGTACGACCCTGGTCATTGAAGCTGTACAATGCCCAGTGGCCGGACCGGTTTGCCTTGTCTCAGTGGAATGGTTTCCCGATGCATGGTATGCTTCATGTGGCCGGCTTAGATGATTCTTCAGAGGACCCTGGAGCATGTGAGGAGTCATACCTCCCCTGGTTTATTGCGCATTCGCATCCTCGTTTGCTGAGCTAGGCTGAGCCATCTGCTGCGGTGCCGGGTCGCTCGAGCAGTTATGTAAGTTGAAAAAAACTCTTATTTTGGATTAAATAAATAAATCATTTCTTTGACTTATTATATTTCTTTTACTTATTATGTTTTGTTTCTTTCTTTGTAGTGGTTCACGCGCGCAATCCAACACTGGAGGGAGACGATTAGTGACCTTCAGTCTTACGATGAAGAGTTGGCAGTGCAGCATGAGAGCGCATTGGCGCAGATGATGGATGATTGGCATTTGGCCGATTGATTTGTTTCTTCATTTACTCTTACTTGTTTATGGATTTATATATAACATTATACTTGTTACCGGATTTTTATGTATTTGTATATTGGGGTAGAATTATTGTACATTTGTCGATGGATGCATTAGAGTTAAATTGAAGAAAAAAGCACCTCCGAAAGGAGGAACTTGGATTTGATCTGCTCTTATTGACGATTCGTTCATAGTATTGGAATAAACAGTTTTTTTTTTTGTGGTGGTGACAATAGGTACTATTTTTGGGTTTAGATTTAAACCTATTTTAGATTTGTCTGAATCTAAATGGCCAGAAATAGTACCTACTGTCACCGCCACAAAAACTACAACCGTTTATTCCAATACTATAGAATTAATCGTCAATAAAGGGCATATCAAAATCAATTTCCTCCTTTCTGAGGTGTTTTTTTTCTCGATTTCACTCTAATGCACCATTGATAAATGTACAATAATGTTACCCCATTTATTCGCGACATCCATAAATTAACAGTCATTTCTATAATAACGAGTCCCACCCACATACCGATCTCCCTCTTAGGTGGGGTACAGCTGGCCGCTTTGCTAGTGCTGCATCGACATCAGGTACTTAGTTAGTTACAATCTGAGTTATTAAATTGATTGATTTTATTAGATTAGTTTTGGGGTAAAATTGAAAGGTTATGAATTAATTTAATAAATTATTTGAGTTATTATTTGATATATTATATACAATCTGAGTTTCATGGAGCAGCAAACGATCCAGACGATCCGCACCACTGATGATAGCTAGGTGGTTAGGGATCCAGTGCCTGATGGCCCTACATACGGTGACGTGATTCCCGGTTTTCTTGGGCACGTAGCGTCGCGTATGTGTGAGGGCGAGATGGGAGGAGTGCTGAAGTGCCAGAACATATCAAATGTTTGGCAGAAGTTGAGAAACTGGTACGAGGTGATGCCAGGGGAGGCGCGGGCGATGATTGACAGTCTTGGGTTGGGACACCTCCCTTACAGCCTGTTCAGATCGATTGATCGTGCACTTATCTCTGCGTTCGTCGAGCGGTGGCAGCCTGATACGAACTCTTTTCACTTGTCTTTCGGTAAGATGACGATCTTGTTGTATGATGTTCATCATATCCTCGGTGTGCCAGTGGAGGGACAAGTTATTACCGAGGATCCGGGGTATGATGAGATGCAGTTTACCTGTATGGAGTAGTTGGCTGTTGATGATACGGTCTTGAATGCACTGCACTGGGATCGTGGGGGAGTTTTGGCTGAATCAGTCTTCGACCGGTGCGGGAGTGAGCGGTTGCCTGAGACGCAGGCAATAGGATGGGTTTGGTTGATGTTAGGTTCCACCTTGTTTGTCGACAAGATTAGGAATCAGATTAGACCTTCATGCCTGCACGAGGTGAAGGATGGGTTGGCGATTGTTCCCGGATATTCATGGGGAGCTGCGACATTAGCCTATCTATATCGTCAGCTAGGTGTGGCCAGTAGAGGAGATAGTCAAGGTATTGCTGGTTGCATAATCCTACTGCAGGCATGGATTTACGAGTACTTCCCATGCTTTCGCCCCCCACGTGGTCGTTTTGATCCCTTATTGCCTCGGTGTGCCAGTTGGCAGGTCCGACCCGAGGACTGATCGCCAGATCGATTAACGACATTGCATCGCCGTCTTGATAACATGATTGCTTCGGAGGTAATTATATACATTTGATTTATAATAATTATAGGCGTAACTATATAAGGTCAATTTAGTGACAGACTAATCTATGTGTTCGTTTATTCTATATGTATTTAGGTGACCTGGTTGCCGTACGGGAGTCGAACGGGTATCATTATCCCGAGGACTTTGTATACCGGCTTGCTTCAGTATCGGGATGTGAGTGAATCATACATCCCAGATCGAGCCCTATGACAGCTCGACTATGTGCAGGTCATCCCTCCTCCTAAATTTGAGCCGCCTACGGCAGTACGACCCTTGTCATCGAAGTTGTACAAGGTCCAGTGGCCGGACCGGTTTGCCTTGTCTCATTGGAATGACTTCCCGATGCATGGTATGCTTCACGTGGCCGGCTTAGACGATTCTTCAGAGGACCTTGGAGCATGTGAGGAGTCATGCCTCTCCTGGTTTATTGCGCATTCGCATCCTCGTTTGCTGAGCCAGGCTAAACCAACTGCTGGTGCCGGGTCACTCCAGCAGTCAATATATAAGTTGAAAAAAACTCCTATTTTGGATTAAGTAAATAAATCATTTCTTTGACTAATTATATTTCTTTTACTTATTATGTTTTGTTTCTTTCTTTGTAGTGGTTCACGCGCGCAGTCCTACACTGGAGGGAGACGATTAGTGACCTTCAATCTTACGATGAAGAGTTGGCGGCGCAGCATGAGAGCACATTGGCCTAGATGATGGATGATTGGCATTTGGCCGGTTGATTTGTTTTTTCATTTACTCTTACTTGTTTATGGATTTATATATAACATTATACTTGTTATCGGATTTTTATGTATTTGTATATTGGGGTATAATTATTGTACATTTGTCGATGGATCCATTAGAGTTAAATTGAAGAAAAAAGCACCTCCGAAAGGAGGAACTTGGATTTGATCTGCTCTTATTGACGATTCGTTCATAGTATTGGAATAAACAGTTGTTTTTTTTGTGGCAGTGACAATAGGTACTATTTCTGGGTTTAGATTTATATCTATTTTAGATTTATCTGAATCTAAACGGCCAGAAATAGTACCTATTGTCACCGCCACGAAAACTACAACCGTTTATTCCAATACTATAGAATTAATCGTCAATAAAAGGAAGATTAAAATCAATTTCCTCCTTTCTGAGGTGTTTTTTTCTGGATTTAACTCTAATGCACCATTGATAAATGTACAATAATGTTACCCCATTTATTCGCGACATCCATAAATTAACAGTCATTTTTACAATAATGATGTTGGATTGATTCGTATTTACATACTTCTTTGTATTCTCTAATGTACAATATATAACATTTGAAATTACAATATGTAATTTTACATTTTATACAATTGGAGCATGTACAAGATGGCTTTATTAAATACTAACCCAATACATTTTTTTGAGCCTCCCAATATTCTCTCATATCTTTATACCTTTCATCCTAACCATCAACAAAAGGATCATGGTATGTATACCAATAAGTTAGTATAGGTAGTACAGGACATGTAGGGGCTAAATCTAGACGAATGAAGTGTTTGTAATCTCTCCCTAAGTGGCAAATCCCGATCTCCCGAACAGGCCCTGTTGCAGTGGAGGGTGCACGCAAAGGCAACACAGTGGCACATGGAAATAAAGAGTTATGATCGCCATAGGCAAAAAATAAAACAGCGGCATTAAAAAATGTTGCCATGGGCCACAAGTCATCCCAAACGGCCATCCAGTGGTTCTGTCCACAACGGCCGCCCTCCCACCGAATACGCCTAAGTGCGTTGTCGATGCCGTCAACGCCAACGTGCATAGGCGCATACAGGGATCGGTAGGTGTAAAGCTCGTTTGCAATTATCCGTCTTACCGAGAGCCATTCCTCCTGATTGTTGAAAAAGTAGGACGCAACAACCCGGAAGCCACAGTTGCCATCGTCGGTCACATTGAGGTATCGTTGCACGTACGGGGAAATTATATGTGGGATCTTGGTATAGGCCCAGAATTCACTTAAGTCATCCCCCATTTGATCTAGAACAAAAATTTGTTTAGTTAGTTAAAGATTTAGTATAAAAAAATATAAAACTCATAAAATAGATAATAATAAGTGTATTCATACCATTTTCGGAGGCATTGTGGACGGATGACGATGAGCTACGGCCACGACCAGTGGAGGTACTACGGTCGCTACTGGACCAACCACGGCCACGACCCCTCTCACTGTACTCCCACGAACTCGGATCACGTCTGGTCGATCTACTGCCCCTCGGTCGACCTCTAAATTTCGTGTTCACATCCGGTTCAAGGTAGTAAGCTTCATCCGAGTGAAGATGGCTTTGTAGGAGAAGAGATGCGTTGCGAATAACAGCAGGATCGCTTGCATAGACTTCATCAACAAGTGACTGAAAATACCGTGAATACTACGACAAATCATCACCACCGACAAAGTCATCACCTCTGACAAAATCAGATTGCTCAACCCCATCACTGATAGTAAGTGTTGTCCAAAACTTGTTAACGCGATCGAGACTAATCGGGGTATGCGATACCATGGCAGCCTTCAGCTCACACGCACAAGGAATGTCATGCGTTGTCCTCAACACACAAAAGCATCTCTCAACCACTTCATTGGCTAATTCTCTCATCCTTTGTAGCTCAGCGTCAAGCAATTTCGGACAATGGTGGGAAACTCTACAAGTCAAGTAGTTGAATGGAAAGGAGGAGTACAGTGCAGGTGCTTTAAATCTAGATTCTTCAATTGTGCGCCTAATAATGAAACATAACATAGTTAGAATAAAAATATCTACATAAAATAACAGCAATAACAAAAACTAAACTTTAAAGAAATGGACCTGATCTCAACAAGTTGACATTTTATTGCCGTGTGGACACGCAACCATATTGTATCGAGAGCATCAGTGGATGAGTGAAGCCATTGCTTTATCATAGAGTGTGCACTCTCCACTCTACATGTAGTAGTGTTCCCGAGATGTCGCAAATTGTCCGTCCATGCGTGCACGAACTTCTCTTTGTGCACTAACCAGGTTTGCTCAAGATAAGATACCACCTGCGAAAATAATAAATGAATACATTAATAAATAATAATAACATTAATAATAAATACTACGACTAATAAATAATAATACCACCTGATGTCTGTTCCCCCACCGATCTCTCAAGGAGTTGACTTGTCTATAATATTTCTCTTCTGTTGGGGCTTCCAAGATCTTTTTCCACCTTCCATTCTTGAATAAATCTGCGATGGCCTTGTTTTTTTCCACAAACTTTGTAGACTCGATCTCCAACGTCCTTGTTGATGTGCCAGGTGCAGAGCAAGTGGGGAGTATGTGGAAATAACTCGGCTATCGGTCTCATCAGCCCCAAATCCGATCAGTGACAATAGCAGTCGGATGCACATCATCCGCAATCAACTGCCTCAACTTGGACAAAACCCAACGATAACTCCCCTCACTCTTAGTCTTCATAATTGCATATGCAATCAAGAAGTTGTTGTTAGATGGAGTCATCCCGATCATTTCAAAAAAAAGGCATGTTGTACTGGTTTGTTTTGTACGTTGAATCCATGCCAATCAACCAAGGGAAGTTTCAGAATAAAGTCACTGATTCTGGGTGTGCCATGAACAGATGAGTCACCACCCTAGTCTCCGGGTCAGCATACGCATGGCATACATAATTGTTTTCCCCGGCTTGATGAAAAAACTGAGTCAAAACATCTCTGCCGTAAGAGTCCTCCTTCCGCACAGAATGTCTATAGTTGTAGACTTGTTTTCTGATAACATTGTCCTCCGGATGTTGCTTCATAATAGCAGCGTGAATAGCAGACGGCTTTGATAGAGCCATGTCCCGGACTATTTTCTTTGATGCGGCACTAAGTCCGCTGCACTGTCGATGTCCCTCCGGGTATACAGACAAACCATGGTTGTACGTACCCTTTAGACCAGGATATGCTACAATCTCCAACGGCAACACTGAGACAACTCTTGGACCTTCACCCGGAAAGGGCATTTACATTCCTTAGTCTTTGTATTCTTTCGGACGGCGGCATCTAAATCTCTTACATTCCCCCTGTACCGTTCACCACGGAAACATCTCAGGATCTTCTTCCTACCGCCATCTTTGTGAGAAGAAATTACTAACTCGAAACCCCACAAAACTGCAATATCTTTTGCCCATTCAATTGCCTCATTATCGGTGGAAAATGTTTCCTCAGCCATGAATGCTACACTATAATCAACACCATCACCACCAAAATCTTCCAATTCAACCTGCAAAATTTAATTACCAATTTTTACAACAAAAAAAAATAATTTACTCAAAAATAATTTACTAAAAAAAATTAATTGTTGGTGCCGCCCTAGGAGGGCGGCATAACCATGGCCATGCCGTCCTCCTATGGTGGCACCGAAAATTTTCTTAAAATTTTCGATTTTTCTTACCTCGTTCGATGGTGAATCCATTTTCGGAGTTCTCGGTTATTCCACGTTCTTGAGTGTTCTTTAAGATTTGAAATGTTCTTGAGCGTTCTTGAAGATTACAGAGGATTTGAAAATTTGAAAATAAAGCAAAGGGCAAAACTATCAAAAGGGAGGGCGATAACTAGAAAAAAGGTGGCGGAGTTTAGCAACTCCCATTGTAAATATGTCTTAATAAAGTTGTTGTCTTGAACATTAATATGCCCCTTATTCCTTTTGGAATTCAAAAATTATGTTGAGGTAGTTTTCAATTTACATAGTTATGTCTCAAACAATAAAATAATATATATATATATATATACATATATAGATTGACCTCACTTGGAAAAAATTCCTAGCTACACCACTCGTTAAGGAGTTGACACATACCATATGCCTTAATTAATTTTGTATTCAAAATTAAAATCTATTCCCTAAGAGACAAATGTCAACCCTTAAACCCGGCAAATATAGTTTGCTAAACTCTATTGACGGTGTATTGCATATTTTTCCTTATATTTATGCTATATTTTAGAATAATATAATTAATAAAAGGAAAATTATTCAATACACCGTCAGTGGAGTTTAGCATACTGCACGTGGGGCCTGGAAGGGTGACATGTGTCCCCTCCGGGACTAGATTGAAATATTTAAAATCTAATTAATTCTGAAATGGGGTAATTATCAACCTTTATACCCGCTTGTAGAGACCAAAAACAACACTGACAGTGTATCAAATAATAACTTGAGCCGAAAACATCAGTTTTGATTCTGATTTGGTGCAACGGTTCTAATCAAACACTAATCTCCTCTGCTTGGTAGACAATTAAAATATTATAAAGAACAATAATTAGAAGAAGTGAAAATACTATAAAAACAGCCTAAAGATCTAATGCCATTCATTTGGGTATTATTCACTTTGGTTTCATGGTCATTTCAACTCATATTACAAACAGTTTACACTAAATAATTGTTGGACTGATTATTCACTAACCAGACCAGGTGATACCTTTGGTCCTCTAACCAGGTGTCCATTCAAAAGCCCAAATGTTGGTTTGGATTATCAACTCTCTCTTCCTTTCTTCACGCCTCTTTCCTTTTTCTTTCTTCTCTCTTTCTCTTCTCATCCTTTGTTTTGCTCAAGATCCATCGATCACCTTCCTTCAACTCTTTTTTTTTTTCATTTTTTTTGGGTTTCCATATCTGTTTTGATTTATTAGCCACCGATGGATAGGGCGATACAAAGCTTATCTGTGGGATAACAATTGCTGGAATAAGTTTCAGAATGAAGGAAGACAAGGTTTGTTGTTCATGATTTTATTACTAATAATATTCTTAATTTCTCTTTCTATATATTTAATTTGATTATAATAGTAATGGTTTAATTTTCCTGCTGTTTGGTTTTGCTAAAGTTGTTTTCCCTCTTTTTAAAAAAAAATTATTCATATATTAAATGGTTTGCATGTCCAAGGAGAAAGGACATGGAGGATAGCCGGAACAGATGTGAGGGTCCGTCACCGGAACAGAACAGAGGGATTTCCAATCCGGTGCATTATTTTAGCTTCGGGTTTGCCAAATTTCTCTTCTCCTCTGTTAATGCAACTGGGAAAGTGAGAAATGCCAATCCAAACTCAGGGACTTATATTGGGCTTTCCTTACGTTCAAGGTTCAAAGCTCATATTTTTAATACGACTCACCTTTTGTTCATTTTTTTCAGGAAAGCAATATGGCAACCACTTCAAGCAGAAGAGTTAGACTTTATTTGTTCATGTTTTTTTCACTGAGAATTTTTCTTTTCCTGCCCTGGGACTTACATTGTTTACAACAAAGTCATGTGCTAACATGTTATTAATTAGAGAACAAAATGATAACAGCTTGCATTAATAAATGTTGTCAACTTACTTTGAACTGTTCCATGAACTTGCTTCCTGTTTGATTTTGCAGCTGAATATGCAAAGTTGCACTTGATTCCTCCTTTTTTACAACCTTCGAGCTAGATGTTTTTCAGAGTAATGTTTTGTGTTTGATATATATATATATATAATATAATATAATATAATATAATATAATCAATAATGAATAGATGGAGTGCTTATTCATCACAATCTTCAGGAAGTGTCTGATTAGAAAATGAGTTTTTAGAAGAAATCATTTAAATGTTCATGTGTTATTCTTTTGGAGGTTGCAACAGTGGCTTATTGGCTCTGTATGTTTCATTTGGTAATTACTATTTTGTAGTTGTGTTATATGATTGGTAATCTGTACATATTCCCCTTTTTTAGATTGATATTGCCCATGAACTAGGCAACTGATCTTTTTCTTTTTGTAATCTTTAAAGAAAGCTGTTTTTTAATTTACTTCTATGTTTGAGTCATGGCCTCATGGTCTGGATTGTTCATGACAACAGGGGTTTGGCTGGAATTGATGAGTTTTGGATGGATCATTAGGTAAGTTGCTGAAACAATAGGACGTATATTTAAGGAGATCAAAGGTATGATGACTTTACTCAATATTTGTAGAGGCTTATACTCCACAAATCCATCCCAGTTTAAGCTATGAAATTGAACATCAATCATTCGATAAAGATGCATTGCTCAGTCACAATTCTAAAGGCAATTTTAGGTTTTTCAAAAAAAAATTTACCCCTAAACTTTTCTCCTGGATGGTAATCTTGGACATGTACATTCAGCTGAAAATGTTTATATTTAATTTTGTCATATAAGCCATTCTCTCTCTCTTTTTCTGCAGCTGATAAGAAAATGAATCACCTTATGTGATTCATTTCAACCTAATACAAAATTTTATCAATTTGAAACGTAACCATAAAAGCTTGGTTTTATTGGGTGCACAACTGCGCATCTTATAATTTCCAAAGGTTTAGTTAATACTTAATACAATTTCATAAGGTTGTTTTTCGACTGAATGGTTCTTTATATTTCTTACCTGCTATGACAGATTTGAAAAAGGTGGTTAGGAGATACAACATAATACTTTTGAAGAACACATACAGATCCCGACTGCTCCTAATCCTTTTCCAGCCCAGGAAAATGGGCCTCAAATAGCATAGATTAGTCTAATGGCTTAGATTATTAAAATGGTGCAATCTAAAATCAAGTATGCCTTAAGTTTTTGAGATGAAAAGTCCATAAAAGAAGGAAAAATTACAGAGATGTGTCTGCAGCTGGTCGGGAAGCTTTTGAATCAACAACTTATGTAGCAATAGCTGCAAGAGCAGCTGTTAATTGAATCCCAAGACTTTGGTTTAGATAATGAAAATGGTTAATGTTTTTAAATCAAGCAATGGTTTTTTTGTGTTCTTTACCTGGACTAAATTGGTATCTTTACTCTGGATGGCGTTTAACTTTTATGATCAACTCCGAAACTTTTTGTTCTTTTGTCATATGAAATACACTATATTTATAGCACATATGAAAAAGCAGCTGACAGGTTCATGATGCGCTTACAAATATGCATATGATTTTAGTATCCTTTCATTTTCCTGCAGGATATCCTCTCTCAAGTTGTTTATTTTGGACTTGACTGATCAAATTTCCAATGTCTTTTTCTTTTGTTATTCATGTTACTTAGAAATTGAACATGGAGTTTTTGGTTGGTCATAGATTACAAGTGATCGGGAGAAGAGATTGAGAAATGGTTGGTCCTATCCTCAAGGATGGATGCTGGCAGAGTGGTAACATTCAATGCAACTTTTAGTATAGCTCTGGTCAGGAAACCCTTAGCCTTTCCTTATTTCCTTTTCTGTTGTTAATTACGCACAACAAACTTTTAGTTTAGCCCTTTCTTATCCAGTTGTATGTTACTTAAGTTTGTTTAACAAAGTTCTGCTAAATTTTTAGCATTCATGTTATATATTATTGTTTCCTCTATTACTGCAACAACAGTTTAGAAACAGATTTTAGTGAACAATTTGTTTGACTTTAATCCAAATTATTGCTCAAATACTGTTGCTACATTCAAATGTAAGGATTAATCCAAATTTAATATTACTCAAATACTTTTTCCTTTTAAAAATTATCTCTGTGATAAACCAGAAAAAATTTCAAAATACGCGTAATGAAGCGCGCGGAGAAAGATCTAGTAGTGCTATAAAGTTAGCAAAAAAAAAAATAGTGCTATATAGTCAACTATCAAGAGTCACCCTAACTTTGCTCAAGAACCTATTAAAGTTCAACACTTTCACGTACATAACACCTAATGATAAAAACAAAGTCACCGAATATATTGTTGATTTGAATGTCAATTTCTCCACTTATTCCGAATTCTTCAATGTTAAGAATCTCAACATTCTTTATCAATAAACAATGGAGATTTTGTAAGAGAGGATGGGCAAGATAGTACTCCCTTTCTCCCCAAATATAAGTCACATTCTATAACCTTTTTTTCTCCCAATTTATAAGTCAAATTATCAAATCCAATGCAACATTCAATACTTGTTTCCAAAATTACCCTTACAAGTGGTAGTAGTAGTTAAGAGAGTGAGTGTGGGACAAAAAATAGAAGAAGAAAATAAACGTTCATAAAATTTTGAGCCCTAACAAACTTTCTTAATTTTGCCCTCAAATTTGTTCGATTAATTAATGATTTAAGGGTTTACATAATTATGGCATACATTCCCATGCAACAGTTGTCGACAATTTGGCCTTTGGGGCTGTCATTACAGGATTATTATCATTATTACTAGTAACTGTCCCTGCGCTTCACCGCGGCTTTTTTTTTTTTTGAAACAGATGAATATAGTTAATTTAGAAGTAGCTTGAAAGACTGTAGGTAATAGTAAATGTTTGCACATAGATTTTAAATATGCTGTTATGTACACAAATTGAGATTAAACATTAGAGGTATACAATTAGCATTGTTATAAGCAAATTACAACTGCAATGTAAGTACATAGTATTGATTACAGTAACAATAACAATAATGTTCAATAAACTATAAATTTCTTAATTAACCTAACTATCTCGGAAAATGGAACTTCAACACCCATTCTTTTTCGCATATATGCCGCAAATGATTGAATACAAAACATTAATAAAAGGTAGTTTATGATTCATGAACTTAATGATGCGCCAAGGGCTTATCAAGGACTTCAAGAGGGCTATGGAGATCATGGAGAGGATGAGCATGGAGTGCAAGGAAGCATGGAGAAGCTTGAAGATGCTAGAGTTGCACACAAAGATGATTCAAGCTCATTGGAGTTGCCAAAGATGCCATTTGGTCCATTGAAGATGCGATTAGGTCCAATGACAAGAGCAACAGCTAAGAGATTCAAGGATGCATTAATGGGCCTTGTTCGAACTCATCTTGAAGACTTGAAGACCATTGAAGTTCAATTGAAGACCTTTGAAGATGATTTGAGCAAAGAAAAACTCATTAATTTGCTTGTTATTGAAACCTAAAATACAGTACAACATCGGCCCAGATGTTGTCAACTTCTGCCCAGAAGTTGGCCTTTTGAAAAGAGAACAAGAATTGCAGGACAACTTCGGCCCATAACTTGTTCAACTTCGGGACAGAAGTTGTTGCGCAGGACAACTTTGGCCTAGAACTTGTTGACTTCGGGACAGAAGTTGTTACGGAAAGAAAAACCTTTATTTTTAAGTTTGTTTTTATTTTTCCTAGTTGGACTTGGAATAGGCTATTTCCTTGTCCTTTATTTATGTGTGTCGCCCAAGGCTTTATTTTTGGATAGTTTTGGTTGATCCTTTGCCTATATAAAGGCATCAACACCCTCTTGTAAAGATAAGTTGAGTTGATTAATAAAATTGAGGTTTTTACCCAAATTGATTATCTTAGCTTCTTTGTTCTAGTTTGAGCAAAATTTAGGGTTCTTTAATCTTGTAGAGTCCTAGCAAACAATTAAGTTGTGATACTTGATTGCTTGTGAATCTTGTGATCTTAGGTGTTCAACTGCAAGTCTAATTGGAGGTCTAAGGCCGACGAAAGAAGAGAATTGCTTGGGTGAGATTGTCGACACACACATCTAGAAGTTGAAAGTTGTTCAAGTTGATTCTTGGCGGGTCACAAGGGTGGATTTGAATCTTAAAACAACTAGATTCGTATCAATTGGTGTTCAATTGCAGGTCTAATTGGAGGTCTAAGGCCGACGAAAGAAGAGGATTGCTTGGGTGAGATTGTCAACATACACATCTAGAAGTTGACGTTGTTCAAGTTGATTCTTGACAGTTCACAAGGGTGGATTTGGAATCTAAAACAACTAGATTCGTATGAATTGGTAATCAGAGCATAGGTTGTCATCTTCAATCGGTAAATCTATCCTTCTATTCATCTATCATCAAGTTTTTCATCCATCTCATCCATCAAAGTTTTTTTTTCAAATTTTCAAGATCCAAAAATTCCGAAAATTCAAAAATTTATTGTGGTTTCATCTTAACTCCAATCGACTTGAAACTTCAGATTTGGAGTCCTCATACCTTGTAGTTTAATCGAAAAATATCAAAAAAAATAAAAAAAAAACAAAAAAATTTCGACCAGAAATTTGTGAAATTTATTTAGGCTTCGTTTGAGCTCGGAAAGCTTTGAAATTTGACATCTAGACTTCTTTTAGTGTGTTATTTCTGGGAAAAATGCTGAAAAAAATAAAAAAAATATGTGGTGTTTGCCGCAATTTTGGATCTAGGGTTCTTATCTAGGTTTAGTTTTGGGAATTTGGGGATTAGGGTTTCTTTTGTGCAATTGATTCAATTGGTTGCAATTAACCCTAATTGATTGTTTGTTTGAGATTCTTGGGTTGCTTTTGCTATCAATTGAGATTTAATTTGAAGAATTTCAGATTTAAACCCTATTGGAGATAAGAGGTACTAAATTGGATCTAAGTGATACTAGGGTTTATTATTGATTGAATTGATTGATTTGTGTTGCTAATTGTGTTTTGTGCAGCAAGTTTGGGAGACAAAAGGCTGCTTGGATTGTGTATAGATCACTCTTATTTTGATTCACTCAAGCTATTACTCTTAATTGTTTGTTCCTCAAGTAGGTCACGAGAAGAAAGGAGGCTCTAACAATTTGCTCTTATTAGGCCTATTGAAGCTAGAAAAAGGCATAATCGTGTGAGATCATTAAGAGAGTAGTGGATCGTCAATGCATAGGTTGAGTGCAAACACGAGAGCACAACAAAGGTAAATCACACACACACTAGTGAGGAATTTTTATTACTAACTTTTCTTTGTGTGTACGTATAATGGGAGATCAAAATCAAGCCAATGATGTGGCTACCTCGTTGCAAGCTATCTTGTAACAATTAGGCACTATAACAACAAGATTAGATGCCTTGGAGGTTCGAAATCAACAAGAACCACCACCTCAACAAAGAGAGAACAATGTCACACCAAACAATGAGCAAAGGGATCAACAACAACAACAAGCTCAACAAAGGCAAATTGCTAGGAGAGTTGATCCTATGGAGAGATTGAGGCAACAAGAACTTGGAGGCCAAGCTTACAATGAAAACTTGCGGCCTAGGAGAGGAGAACAAAGAGATGAGCCTAAGGACAATATTAAGTACAAAATACCAAAGTTCAATGGGAGAAGGACACCTGCGGATTACTTGGAGTGGGAGTCTAAATTGGACATGTACTTTGATTATCATCCTTTTGCCAAGGCTAAGAAGGTACAAATTGCTATCCTTGAATTTGTTGAGAATGCTTTGAATTGGTATAATCAATTGGTGCAGTCAAGGAGAAGGAATTTGGAGAGGCCAATTGACACATGGGCCGAATTGAAGAGTTGCATGAAGAAGAGATTTGTTCCAAGCTTCTACATCAATTCTCTATACCAAAGCTTACAAACTTTGAGGCAAGGATCAAAGAGTGTAGATGAGTACTATTCCGAGATGATGTTGTTGATATCAAGGGCTGAAATTGAGGAGGCTCCACAAGCCACCATGTCTAGGTTTCTTGCAGGTTTGAATAGGGAGATTCATGACATTGTGGAGATGCAACAACACTATGATGTGGAAGAGTTGTTACAACATGCATTGAAGGTCGAGGGGCAAATCAAAAGGAGTGGCGCAACAAGGAGAGGATTTTCATCATCAAACTCATGGAAAACTCCAATCAAGAAAGATGAAAAAACTCAAAGTAAGGAGGTGGCGCAAAAGGGGTTAGTTACACCTAAATCCGATTCAAAATCTTCATCATCTTCTAGTTCTAACTCTGAATCTCACCTTAAGTGTTTCAGGTGTCAAGGTTATGGTCATTCTGCTAAGGACTGTGTTAACAAAAAGGTGATGTATCTTAATGATCATGGTGAAATTGTGAGTGAAGAGGAGGATTTTAGTGATGGAGATGAAGAAAGAGGTTCTGCGCAAAAGGGAGATGATGATGGTGATGAGTTAGCTTCACTTAAGAATTTGGTTGCTAGGAGAGCCTTGAGTGAATATCTGAAAGATGATGTGCAAAATCAAAGAGAAAACTTGTTCCATATGAGGATGTATGCGAATGGAAAGCCTAGTAGCTTGATCATTGATGGTGGGAGTTATACAAACATAGCTAGTGTTTATTTAGTGAAGGAGTTGCAATTACCCACTACCAATCACTCTAAACCCTATAGTTTAGGATGGATCAACGACGAGGAGGAGATTAAAGTTAACAAACAAGTTTTAGTTTCTCTTTCTTTGGGCAAGTACAAAGAAGATGTCTTGTGTGATGTTTTGCCAATGCAAGCATGCCATTTGCTACTTGGTCGATCATGGCAATTTGACAACAAGGTGAAGCATGATGGAGAATCCAACAAGTACACCTTTATGCATGTAAGAGGCCTATTACTTTAATTCCTTTATCTCCTCAAGAACCTTTAAAAGATCAACTTAAATTGAAAAAGGATTTTTCTAATTTAGAGGATGAATTTAAGGCTAAAGAAAAGGCTAAGCATGTTAGTTCTAGTGATTGCGTTGGAAATACATCAATTGTGCAAGCTAGTTCTAAGAAAGTTGTTAAAGAGTGTATGTTAGCTACTAAGAGTGAGATTAAGAGTGTTTTGCATGAGAATTTTGTTTTGATCTTACCTTTGTTTCGAAATACACTAATGAGTACTAACAACTTGACTGTAGATATTCCAAGCAAAATTGTCTTTCTTTTGAGTGATTTTGTAGAAATTGGAGTTGTTTTGATGCAAGGAGAGAAGCCCGTAGCTTACTTTTGTGGGAAATTGAATGGGGCTGCATTGAACTATCCAACCTATGAAAAGGAGTTGAATGCATTTGTGCATACATTGCATGATGTACGATACAAGAAAGTTAACATGAAAGGTTCAAAGATGACTTGTGATTGGAAACCTGGAGATTGGGTTTGGTTGCATCTAAGGAAGGAAAGGTTCCCTGAAAAGAGGAAGTCTAAGCTCTTACCTCGTGGAGATGGTCCATTCCAAGTCTTAGAGAGGATCAACAACAATGCTTACAAGCTAGATCTTCCTAGTGAATATGGCAATGTAAGTGCTACTTTTAATTTTTCAGACTTATCCTTGTTTGATAATGATGCAGATTTGAGGACAAATCCTTTTCAAGGGAAAGGGGATGATGCACCATGGGCTTATCAAGGACTTCAAGAGGGCTATGGAGATCATGGAGAGGATGAGCATGGAGTGCAAGGAAGCATGGAGAAGCCTGAAGATGCTAGAGTTGCACACAAAGATGATTCAAGCTCATTGGAGTTGCCAAAGATGTCATTTGATCCATTGAAGATGCCATTAGGTCCAATGACAAGAGCAATAGCTAAGAGATTCAAGGATGCATTAATGGGCCTTGTTCGAACTCATCTTGAAGACTTGAAGACTTGAAGACCATTGAAGTTCAATTGAAGACCTTTGAAGATGATTTGAGCAAAGAAAAACTCATTAATTTGCTTGCTATTGAAACCTAAAATACAGTACAACATCGGCCCAGAAGTTGGCCTGTTGAAAAGAGAACAAGAATTGCAGGACAACTTCGGCCCAGAACTTGTTCAACTTTGAGACAGAAGTTGTTGCGGAAAGAAAAACCATTATTTTTAAGTTTGTGTTAATTTTTCCTAGTTGGATTTGGATTAGGCTATTTCCTTGTCCTTTCTTTATGTGTGTCGCCCAAGGCTTTATTTTTGGATAGTTTTGGTTGATCCTTTCCCTATATAAAGGCATCAACCCCCTCTTGTAAAGATAAGTTGAGTTGATTAATAAAATTGAGGTTTTTACCCAAATTGATTATCTTAGCTTCTTTGTTCTATTTTGAGCAAAACTTAGGGTTCTTCAATCTTGTAGAGTCCTAGCAAACAATTAAGTTGTGATACTTGATTGCTTGTGAATCTTGTGATCTTAGGTGTTCAATTGCAGGTCTAATTGGAGGTCTAAGGCCGACGAAAGAAGAGGATTGCTTGGGTGAGATTGTCAACATACACATCTAGAAGTTGAAGTTGTTCAAGTTGATTCTTGGCAGGTCACAAGGGTGGATTTGGAATCTAAAACAACTAGATTCGTATCACTTAATATGGTATAATGTATACTTTGTCTGACTCATTTCACTCGTGGATTTCTTCTTTTTTCTTCCTCTGAAAGAATGGCAACGATTCACTTGCACCATTGAAGAAAGTATTTAATAACTACCTCTTTCGGTGGTGGGTAAAGAAGAAGCTTTTCATCTTTGTATTAAGCAATACAAATAAAGCATTGATTTTCACCAAACTAAACAAAATTAAAACCATGGGTTTGGAATCTCAAATCTATCTGCCAAAAGAATCTAGCATTTGAAACAAAAAAATTAGAACCACTATAAGCATAAATGAAGAGATTAGCATTCAATATATTCTTTTGGCCCCAGCTGATCTCCCTTTGGCAACACCGCATGACGAGCATAAGACACAATTTGCATATAACCAAATTGGCAAATTAAATACAATACAATTCTGAAAATTTTATATGCCATAAAGATCTACCTGATGCCCAACACGAAATAAAGGCAGAAAACAAAACAAACTACTACATCAAGTAGTAAAAGTCAACTAAAAATGCAACTGAAGGGACCAAGATTATATCTAAAATTCACCTTAATTAGCAAATAATGCAAAGCACATACGAAACCTTCAGAATATAATTTCTTCTAGCTTGCCACTTTTGTGGCTTCATTTCAGCTCTTGATAGTGCCAGAAGCAAGTTGTAAATATATCAGTCACATTACCTTTTTTTAAGCAATGTACAATGCAAGGGGTTTTTTTTTTTTTGTCTACTCTCATTGACATTTCACCAAACACATGTAACACACAATTCAAAAACATTAATATCACAGACAAAAGGAAGAGAAATCATTAGAATGAAGTTGTCACTAAAACATTTGCAACAGAGAGCAAAATTCAAGTGAATGAATCATCAAATATCTCATCTAGAAAAGGAAAACCATCAATCAGTCACCAATAGTTAATGCAAAGGATTAGCTTGCATATAATGAATGTTCGAGAGAGCCAATCGCAAAGCAGCAGTGCATTCTGAAAGCACCTCAAATAGCTACAAACAGAGAAACGAATCAAAGGTAAAATTTCAATCTATTAGTTCAACAAACATATTATTGAAGTGAAATAAAAAGGAGAACAGACAGCCAAGATAGAAAAAATTAAAAATCCGGCAATTTAAAGGCGGTCTCAGGCCATTGGGTTTGATCGCTTGAAGCGTTGTAGAGATGGGAAACGCAGAATGAGAAAGATCAAGGGAGAAGAAGTAGAGGTGACTGAATAGATTTTTGTCTCATAGTAATTTGGAAGGAAAACACCAAAAGGGAGAGTTTTGACTGAGAAAATCTTCGTATTCACCCAGCTCAAACCAAGCCCGAAAAAAAGCCCAAAAATCGAACAGCCCACAACAGAATCAACACAGCAGCACAAACTTTAAATGTCAGCCAATAAGAAGAGCCCATATGTCAAAACGGTAGAGTATACAGTGCAAACTCATAATGAGGGATTGTCTTTATATATGTAGATTATGTACCACATTTGGAGTAGCTCCCATTATTCCCCAATCAGGTTTCCATCCTTCCCCATTCTCAAGATAGAAAATTTTGTATAGGGTAATTTGACAAAGTTCTTTCTTAGACTACATTCTTACTTTCCTTACTTGCTAGCCTATTAACCAATTGTTTAAACCAAAATATGTCGTGTTAGCCTTGGTTACTAGATGAAACACCTCTATCTTGCAAAAGTATTATTTTGAACTTTTCATCATTTCCTAGATTGTCAACTGCACTGTTCATGTCCAAATTCCTATAATCGGTCATACTAAGTAGGAACCTTGCTACTAGAAGAAAGTGTTTAATCTGTACCCCTAGTTTGTCCAAATTGTGGTATCATGGATATTTGGTTAGGCAAATGCACTAGGTTTCAATTCGAATTAGTCATTACATACATTAAGTTAAAGTTATACCTTTCAAACATTAAAGATATAGAGTTAGCAACAGTATTGCATACATGTTTTGTAACTTGTCTTTCCTATGGTAATAACCTCTACAGCAGTTTGGAAACTATGGGAGCCTTTTTGTGGGATTGATAGACCTGACCCGACTCGTTAGTGGATTCAAGCTGACCCCATCTTTTCCAAAAGAAAAAGCGGGCTTCCTAAGATGGCGCCAAGAAGGCTGACAGAATCCTGCTGTAAAATGGAGTGAAATTTGGGGCGAGATAATTATGTCGTAAAAGAGGTGAAACTTCCGGCAGGAAAAATAACTTTGTTTGTCGAGGAACTGAGGAGGATGAAAGAAATCCTGTCGTAACTGGATGGCCGAAAAATAACTCTTATTTTCAAAACTATTGAAAAAAATAATAACTTTGTAACAAAATTCTGAGTTCCAAATGAGATGTAAAACTCTGATTACTTCATGAATTTCATGGGTAACAACATAGAAGGTGTGATTGGAAGAAAGAAAAAGGAATACAATGTGAGAGAAAGAAATCAGAATAGATGCAGAGCTTGACAATGGAGAGGAGAACTCGAATTTGAGAGAAAAGAGAGACTTGTTGTCTTGTATCAGACTTGGGTTGTGTCTGAATGGTTTTCGAGTTGTGTTGTTGTGTTGAGTTGTTCTTGTATTCTCGTTGTTGTTCATCATTAAATTGGAAACGCCATTTTATAGTTGTTCTTGTGCCTGGTTTATGTCTTTTGTGATCGAGTCGTCAATAAATCACAAGATAAATCCCCTCAAAAACCTTACTAAGTAGCTAGGATAAGTTGGTATCGAATCTCACAGAGAAGAGTAAAACGAATATTGAAAATAAAACACTTGAAAAACACTTAAGAATCCTTAAAAACACTTTAAAAGAAATTGGGGGATTTAAAATCACTATTGAAAAGCAATTAAATAAACTAAATAGAAATAATAGAACAATTGCTTAAAAACTAATGAAAATTGAAAAATAGTTTAGAAAACAATCAATTAAAAACTTCCCACATTTGAGTAAGTAACAACCTAGCCATTGAAATTCCATCACAATTACCTAAACTAGGACAAATCTTATCGACAACATAGAGATCCTCAATTCTAAACTTATGATGATTACTTCCCTTGGGAACAATATTACGATGAAGCATGTAACAAACAAGTCTATCCCTAGGTTCCATATACTTAATCTTAACTTCCAAAACACTATCATCATCCATACCAAGAGGAATATCAAACCTTAATTTGCAAAGAATCATCTTGCCTTCATCGTGGTTTGGTTGAAGTCATTTGGTCACCTTGAATGTTAGTGAAGTAGAACATTCTTCCTTCATTCCTCAACTCAAGCAATCTATACAAGTAGTCTTCATCGATTTCCATGTACTTACCCTTAACTATGGTATTAATGGTATAGTCACTTCCTTCTCTAACTTTATCCATGTTAGCATAGAATTGCTTCACCAAATCGGGGTAGTAGTATCCCTCTAATGCCAAAAGCTTCTCCCATCCTTCATTGACAAACAATGGGCTAATGCCAAAAGTTTCATCAATGTTGGGTGGAAGTACCTTTTCAACAATGTTGGTTTTGGAATACTTGGATTCGTCACAAGCTTAACACTCTTCATCAATGTACATTGGTGGTGGAATGTCTTGGAATTGTTATGGAATGGCTTCCTCTTCTTGTGGTTGAGCTTGTGATGATGAAGCTCTAGCTTTTCCTCTTTTAAACATTTCCTCAAACACTTGGTGGATGCTAAGTCTTCTTGATGGTGATCTTGCAAATTCAACTCTTCAAATCCGAAATAGCTCTTTCCAATGCTCCAATACTCTTCAACATACTCCAAAATGATATTTTCCTTCTTTTTAACTTCTTCTAACACAAATCCAAAGAATTCTTCAACTACCCACAATCTTGAAAATTTTAAATTTGATGAACTTTGGTGGGAAATTTGTTGTAAAATCTATCGAGTAAGTATTTTTGGATGATAAAAAGATGAAAGAAATAAAATTTGGGTGGTGGAAGTGATGTGCCCTTATGGTCGTTAACAATAAGAACACGATTCAGAGATAAAATTTGTATTCTTCACCAACTCTAACGTTACTTTGATAGGTAGAACAGGGTAATCAAGGGTCGAATCCATAGAGAGGGACGAGTTAAACCTACAAAAGCTTGAGAAAGCAAACTAGGAACACAAAGCAAATTAATAACATCAAGTAAATAACTAAACTAAGGTAATTATATAAAAAGCTTTGTGGTGGATTGGTTAAGTGGTTTATGACTTTCTTATGTAGCAAAAAACTAAGGAAATTATGTAAAAATGAACTAACAATATTAAAAGCATACTCTTCTTCTCCACTATGATTGATGAATCACTATTTATAACCTGGGTCCTAAATTATTTAACCTCCTAATCAATCCAATTACACAATCAACTATGTTGGATAGACATCTCGATCGAGTTGCAACTGTTCAGGCCATACTTTCCTATTGAATCAATTCCTAGCTGAACACACAATTCCCAAAGTACAACCATGTATTCATCTGAAGCACACAACTTTATGTTCTATACTTTCTAATGTTGATAGCCTTACCATTCCATAAGGAATGAGCATTAAGAGCAATCGGGTGGTATACTAGGCTACACATCTAGCCTCACAGAAAGCTATTACTAAACATGCAGAAGCGATATATCTAAATTAGATTAACTATCAGAAAGCATCATCAATCTAATTCTTGCTTCAATCTAATAAACCTTATAGATCTAATAGAAAGCATATTCAACTTAGGCTAGATCTAAAAAGCTAGAGAAGAGTACATATATATAGGCGGCTAAGAGAGTTATTCTAACCCTAGGAACTTGTTTTAGCACGTGTAGATCCCATTTTTGCTTGGTAATCATGGCCTAAGAGTTATTAAGTGATAAAAACTCTATTCTGCCCAAGTAGTTACTGTTCAGAAACTTCAGGGGCATTTTCAACCATCCGGATGACAATTTCAGCTCTTATGATCTACATGGAAGTTGTAGAGCTTGGAGTTAGCTTTCCAACGAATCTTGAATCACCTCATTTGGAATTGTGGATCGAAAGTTATGGTCTTTTTACCAAAGCTGTGCAAATATGAATTCTTCTTTGTAGATGTTGCAGCTCTAGGATTAAAGTGAGCTCCTTGAGGTCGTATTCTATGACAAATTGGACTCTCAATCTCCTCTTCAAGGGCTGGTCTAAGTGTAAGGTGTGTAGGATGTTGGGTCAAGTCCACCAAAGCATCCATAAGGTTCATCAAAGTATCTAGAGAAAGAGGAATGTATAGTCTTCATCTTCAATGACCATGTGTGTCCTCATGTTGACAACATAGTTCCCCACATGCTCATGTATTCGGCTCTTTGGGCTAGTAATCTCCTCAAGCTATCTTCTTGAGTTGTGTAAATGATTTATCAAGCTTCCATTGATGAACAATTTGATCTTTATCAACATATGGTTCACCACATGTGCAATGTGGTTCACCACATCTTCCTCGAAGTAGCTCCACTATGGTCCACACATGATCAACATGGCTATAGGCTTCTCCAAATCCTTTGATCATCATTTTTGGATCCATAAGTGCTCCAAAATACTCCATTTAGAGTCTTTTTAGACCATTTTGCATATTTCACTCCAAATATTCCTACAAGTGCAATTCGCCTTATTAGAGGGTAAAATAGCATATAAAACATGTTAATAACATGCAAAATAGATACAAAATGCATGTAATACTTTAAGCTCATCAAATATGCCCACAATTACCCTTTTGCTCGTCCACGAGCAAAATAGAGGATAGAATAAGTACTCCAACTAGACTCACTAAGTTAATGACTCTAAAAGTTAATCATGCAATCCACTAAATCTAAATGCAAATGCAAATCTAAATGCAATTCCTATATGAAAAACATGCAAGCTACTTTCGTAAGTTTACGGTGGCATTTAGCATATGCCACAAGCCTTCAAACCTTTATATGTCAACAAAGGAGGAGTTATAGTCTCCTGAGAGTTTACCTAACCTAGAAGGATACCAACAAACAATTCAGGGATATAGACATCATAGATAACATTTTTCTAATGCAATGAAAGAAATATAAACAAGCATGAATTTAGCAAAGACAATAAGTTCAAAGCAATCTCAAGTATATTTCTAAATCAACTAATTAGCACAAAACTGTTTCCAATCAATCTTAAGCAATCTCGACATTCAACCCAAAAGTAACAAGTAAAAGCAATCTTCTCATCATATTCAAATGATTCATCACACTTAACCAAGAACTTGTACTTCCATCCTATCGATGAGACAAAGTAATCACCACCAAAGATAGGGAATAGGCTAATGGGTGAAAACAAGTTTTAAAGAAAGAAAAACTGTGTAAGAAAGTGTATATGTATGGGTGGTTTTGTAGGCTACTAGTCCTTCTATTGGTTCTTTTATGCTTTCTTGCATACTTTTCCTTAACTTAAGTATCACATCCTCCAACTAGTGCCTTTTCTTTTGATTTGTATAATTGCTTGGCACTTTTGAACTTGTTTGCACGCTTCTGTTTTTGGTGCTTATTTTTTCTAGAGAGACATTACTTCCTCACTTCTATACCATGCCTCTTATCCTATTTTTCCTTCTTATTTCTCCATTTTTCAGAGTGACAACTATGGTAAGATCAGAAGTATTTTTTTTCCTCTATATATCCCAATATACATGCCCCCACACTACTCTTTTGTCTCATTTTGTCAAGAACCAAAGGATATTTAGGTAAGAATTGGGTTCATTTAAAAAATGAGGTCCAAAGGAATAAGGATACATGAATGAAGAACAAAGGGGTTTTGTTTGTTTTCTATTTGACTCAGATTTGGGTGTGATACAAGTTCAGGAAGTAAAATCATTTGAATCATTCTCATACTCAAAATCAATTTTAACATGGTAAATTTCAGTCAAAAGTTTCAATTACTCAAAATATCATGCAAAAAGTTTCACACTTTCATCATTTTCATCAACATACTTGAAATACTATTTAAAATGTTGTAAATGCTTCATAACATGAATGAATAATATCTAATCCAATACAATTCGAAAAAGTTATTTACTAGTCTTGACTTTAAGATCTAAAAGTAGTAGATAAGCCCCCCTCCCCCCCCCCCCCTCCCCCACCTAAATTAAAAATTTTCCTCAATGTGTGAACTAAGCAAATAACAAAGCAAACACAAGGCAAACAATGTACAAATATGGGTGGTTAAACAATCATGCAAATTACAGCATCCAAATCAAAATAATCATATATATTATTCATCAACCACCCAGGAGGAAGATTTCCATCTCCCATCGAAGAGAGTGGCGCCCTAGCATCTATTTTTCCCTCTCCCCAGTAGTTGGAAGTAATCAGAAGAAGAAAGAAGCTTCACTGCACCTTACTAGAAGTTGTCATCTACCTGGGAGGAGGAATTCACCTTCTTCAGCAAGGCAATCCCATTAATTTCAAGGCCCATGCCGCTCCCTATATAAAGGAGGCCATTCCAAGTAGACCTGTTCATGGGCCGGGCCGGGCCTAGCCTTGAGATTTAGGCCATTAGTGTTGCCCAAGCCCGACTCATTTATAAAACGGGCCTCAAACTTTTGTCCAAGCCCGGCCCATTTATCAAATACTTAGACCAAGACCCGTCCAAAAGCCCGTTTAATATTTTTTTAATAATTATTTTAAGAATTAAATTATATTAATTAATTATATAAATATAATTGTAAATATAAAATATGATATATACTACCTATAACATACTATTCTCATTGATAATAAGATTTTCTACATATATTATTCATCTTTTTCTTATTTAACATACGGTGTACGTATAAAATATATTTAATATATATTATATATCAACAAATAAAAAATAAAAACAAATATATTTCCTTAATCGGGTCGGGCCCGGGCCCGGGCTGGGTTTGGGCTTTTGCTCTATACCCAAGCCCGGCCCATTTAATAAACGGGCTTGATATTTTTGTCCAAGCCCATCCAACGGGCTTAAAATTCTTGTCCAAGCCCTTTAAAATATCGGGCGGGCTTACGGGCTTGGGCGGGTAGCCCGGCCCTTAAACAGCTCTAATTCCAAGGCTTCAAGCAGATTCCACATCTCAAAACATTTCCTAGAGAAATCACTCATCTCAAAAACCAGCTCCTGAAGCTACAAACTTGCTCCGCGCAAAAAACCAAGCCCTGTGCTTATTTTCTCTCAGGCTCTGCACCATTTTTACTCTTGTTCATCACGAGTTCTTACTCGTTCATCATATTTTTCTTGTTTAGATCCTGTCTCAGGACTTTCAAACACTCTTTTAGTGTTTTTCTCTTGTTTCAATCTTGTCTCCAAACATAAAAACATTGTACACGTGTTTCTCTTTCATCAATAACAATCAAATTGTTATTTTCTTTCAAAATTCAACCAAGAACAGATCTCACAGATCTGATCCAGTTAGAAAAGTAGAGGAAGGCCCAGATATGGAGAATAGTTTGTTACAGATCTAATGATTTAAATGCCCCGGTGTGACTTTGATCCAATCCCCACAATCGCTCTGATCTTTTAATCTGCTGCTCCACGCACCAGATCCAGTTTTTACAACTTCTTTGTCAATTTCAGCAAATTGACTGACACGCCCCTATGTTGTCATAAAGGATTCTCCGCGAAAACTCTAACAAGAGATTTTTGGCGCAACATCTCTTTTTTGCACGCCCGGTGGGACAAGTATCAACTACTCTCCCTCTTTGGCATCCCCCACTTTGTTTTCTCACCTACGTAGTCGGTTATCCCCGGCTCTCCTCCTCCTAGTCTCTCAGCAAGGTGTCTGCCTCACTCAAAGGTCCACACCAACTTACTCCACTCGACGTTTGAAGCAGGACAAGATAGTAGATCTCTCCTCCTCTAACGCCTCCAGGGTATTTCTTTATTTTTTCTTTTCTTTTATTTATTTTTCTAAGTTCTACTAAATGGCAAACATGCCGCCTAAGGTTGATGAAGGGAGATCTGGTCATGGCATGCAAACCAGAAGTAAAGTCGTGGTTGATCCTTCACAGTTACCTTTAGAGTCTGATTCAAAGATCTTGCTGCAATATCTCACTGAAGCCATGAATGAAATTTCCTTGGACATGAATAGAGGATGCAGCAACTTATTATATCCATGGATCAGATGAATAGATCTCATGACCAACTTAAGGAGGCCAATGACTCTCTTAAGGAACACATGATTCAAGACCGTGAGAACATCTTAGCTCAAATTGGTCAAGTGGAAGATAGACTCGGGGGGCAGATCCAACAGGTAGCCCAAGATCCGAGGCAAGTTAACCTCCCTGCACTTCTCCCTCCACCTGTGGCGCCACATGTCCCTAATGGTGCCAATCAAGTGAGATTTCCACCTCAAGTGGAAGTGGTTTGTAATAACAACTTACCACCTCGTAGGGAGGGAGCAGTAAGGGGTGAGAATTAAGCTGATCTCATCCCTGGACATCAGGAGGCTGCAGATCACGTCCCTGACAATGTGGAAAAGGAAGTCAACCCAATTAGTCCTCGAGTTGTAGCCTATGTACCACCTCATGTGAGGCATGGTAATGGAAATGGCGCAAGGAATGGTCATCAACGCCATCCTGCCCCAAGCCATCCACCTCAAGTTGTTGATGTAGAAGGTCAAGTCAATCAGAACCACATCAGGGAGATGATTGGAGATTTGATTGGCCCAGCCTACAGGAGAGTAGGCAGGCAGGCCATCTTTCCAGAAGCCTTATCCTGAGGAGTATGATAGAATCTATCCTCTATCTCGTGGGTACAAAGTCCCTGACTTCACAAGCTTCTCTGGTACTTCAAGTGAGCAGACTACTCTGGAGCACATTGCTCGCTTCAGTGTATAGTGTGGAGAAACTAACTCTGGCTACCACAAGCTTGGCCAGTTTCCAAACTTTGTCACTGCAGCAGCTTTTACTTGGTACATCAACCTACCACCCAACTTAGTGAGAACCTGGAAGGAGATGGAGAGGTTGTTCCATACACAGTTCTACAGAACTGAACCTGAGGTTTCAATGGCTGATTTGTCACGCCTCCACCAAAAGAAAGGGGAGTCAGTTGAGGAGTACTTAGCTCGTTTCAAGAAGCTAAGGAATAAGTGTCGCACACCTCTCCATGAGATAGAGTTTGTGCGCCTAGCTCAGAATGGACTTGACATAGAACTTCGAAAGAAGTTCGAAGGAATTGACTTCAGAGACTTTTTCGAGATGTCAACCAAGGTGACAAGGTATGAGACTCTCCTAAGGGAAGAAAATGAAAGAAGAAGTTCATCTTATGGCACTTATTATCAAGAGCCAAACTTTGAACATGGAATAGCTGAAGTCAAGGCAGATCGGCCAATTGAGTGTCCATGTCTGGTAAAGACAAGAGTGGGACACCCTCAGACCTAGGAGAGATTTGCTGGTATGTACCAGAGACAAGCAGAGAAAAAACCTTATGATGGGAGCAAGACTTATTCATTTGACACATCAAAACCAAATAAAGTCTTTGATTTCCTACATAAGTCTGGTATGATCAAGTTACCACCTGGACATGTCCTTCCTTCACCTGAGGACATCAAAGGGAGAGAGTACAGCAAGTACCATGACTCCTGGAGGCATCCAACCAACAACTGTACTGTGTTCAAGAACATAGTACAAGAAAAAATAGAAAAGGGAATCCTGAAGTTCCCTGAGGCGCCTAAGAAGGACATGGGAGTGGATAAAAATCCTTTCCTAGCTCCTATACACATGGTCACATTCAACCTCCCAAAGGATGGACAGGTGGCTAGTAAGGAGAAGGAGAAGGGAGAAACAACTCCAAAGAAGGTGACTTTGGCTCCAATGACTTCCTTGGTAGCCAACCCTCAACATGAAGGTAAGTTTTATCATCACTCTGCTAAAGCCAAGAAGTTTGTTGATAAAGCTAAGTCTAAGACTCTGGGTGTTCATTCAGATCGGCCTTGGTATCCAAACACGGCCGCTGACAGACTTAAGGCACCAAGGAGGAAGCTGGAACTTTTCTCATCTTAAGATGAGGAAGAACCTGTGGAGCATCCTGATACTTCTTCCAAGATGAAGGTTCAAAGTTGGAATTTTCATCAAAAACTCCACTCTAGAAGAAGGAGAAAAGCAAGGCAAAGCATACTCCTAACTCGGGGGGCAAGCCAGAAGCTTCTCTTCCTCCTCCTAAGCAGAGCAAATGGGAATATGGAGAATCATCATCAAAGATGGCGCCATCTTCCCCTCATCCCAGGTCATCTACTCATCACAAAGTGCAGAGATCTTCCAAGAGAGAGTATGATCAACAACCACAAGTTGAGATTCATTCTAAGTCTTACTCGAAACGGACTAAGCATCAAATCAGACCATGGTTGGACCATAAGAAGAAGGGATATCGCCATGCAGCTATGAGAAAAGAAATGAAGCTGAGAAGTGACCATGCACGACCAAGAATGATCAGACCACCATCAAACACTCAAAAGGGTTTGTGGCGAAAAGTGCAACATCCCAAGTACCCTACTCAAAAGAATAGAAAGACTTGGAGAAGACGAGAACTTCGAAGAAGAGCAAAAGCTCGAAGTGAAGAAGTATTTGAGGCCATGCAAGTTGATGAGAGTGGAAATGAATCTTCAAAGGACTCACCACCTACCAACGAGATGGATGTATCCCTCATGGACCTAGCAGACATGGGAGCGAAGCTGTGCAAGGAGAAAATCCTTTCTGAAGAAGCACAGCTCAAAGGAAAAACACTTGAGCTAAGTAAGAAGGAAGTTGAACTCCAAGATCGGAGGCAAGCCTTAATTGACATAGTCTATGGCAATGAAGATTATTCTTGCCAAGAACTAGCAGATAAAGGCGCCATCAATGAGGAAGCAGTCCTTGCCTATAGAAGACTAGCCATGAGAGCATTCGCCATAGGAGATGATGATGACTTCGAGATTCGTAGTATTGACAATGACTCATACTACAGTAAATTTCCTTACGAAGCTCTATCCAGAAGACTTGAAGATTGGCCACCATATGAGGCCACTCAAGATTTACTTTACATCTTAGAGAATATGCCACCATGGCAAATTTCAATTTTGCTTGAAAAAGCAAAGTTAGAGAAGGAGAGAAAAGAGTTTGAAGTTGAGAGGGTAGAACATATCAAAGCTGAAAACATTCTCTTTGAAAGACAAAAAGCCATAGATGAGGCTGCTCAACAACTTCTTAGGAGGGTCATCATTGAAGAGCTCAACATGAAGTTAGACAAGACCCCAGGAAACCGAGATGAAAGTCTATGGACTCCACACTGGGAAGATAATGGCGCCACCAACATGGAGGATACCATACCAAGTCCATCTAATCCAAACATGTGTGATGGGAGTTTGGGAGGAAAGCCTGACGCCATGAGTGAAGAGGAAACATTAGCTGCTGAGGACTTTGACAACAAATCGGTTGATTCAATGGCCTTTGGAGAGTACATGGTTAATCTTAACCATACTACCCTCACTCTACCATGCACATTTGTTGCTAAGCTAAAGGAGCGAGTGGAATCATTTGAACCACCCTCTCACCTGGAGAGTGAAGATGTCATTGAGATCCCTTTAGGAAAGGAAGAAGACTCAGGGGGCAACAACTCAGATGATGCTAAAGCCATGATCTTCACCAAACCTGATAAAACAAACAATTGCCACATCAAGCCTTTGTATATCAAGGTTCATGTTGATGGCATCCCAATCAACACGGTACTTGTTGATAATGGTGCAACGGTGAATCTTATTCCCTACTCATCATTGAAAAACCTTGGCAAGTGCATTGATGACTTGATCAAGTCAGAAGTCACTGTGAGTGATTTCTCTGGCGCCATCAAGAAGACAAGAGGCATACTACCTGCCCAACTGACCATTGGGTCAAAAACGTCCCTCTCTACCTTCTTTGTAGTTGATTCCTCATCAACTTACAACATGCTACTTGGTAGAGATTGGATTCATTCTAACTGGTGTGTCCCATCATCTTTACATCAACTACTGATGTTTTGGAATGGTACTGAAGTTGAAGTGGTCAAGGCAGACAACAAACCATTCAAAGTGGAATCCAATGCAGTACATGTGAGGTTCTATGATGGAACCACTGGACCTATCAGGTTAATGGGCCAGGACAAGTATGGCCGGCCATACCCTATCATCTCCACTGGAGAATTCAAACAAGAAGCCTTGAAAGAGGTAATGGAAAATCTTGTGCGACCTGATTTTTTGATCCCCTTCAAGCCGCTTCCATGTGCTCCTATCATAGAAGAGGTCCCATGAGTACACAACCTAGAGAGGTTGTATTAGCCAACGACACCTTGAAAGAATTGTCGACTTTGGCCTTAGAGATGAAGCTCCAAAGCTTAGATGACTCAACTGCCCTATCAGCTAATGCGGCCTATCAAAGTGTAGAAGACATACAAGATGAGATCACCATGGAAGAACTTTACCATACTCCCATGAAGCTAGATGATCTCAAGGTTGAGGTACAAGATCCTTTACTTGAAGTGAATCTTGGTACTGAGGAAGAGCCTAGGCCGACTTACATAAGTCAATTGTTGGCCGAAGAAGACAAGCCACACTTTGTAACCTTGTTAAAGGAATACAAAGATTGTTTCGCATGGGACTATGACGAAATGCCTGGCTTAAGTCGTGACATGGTGGAGCATCGCCTACCAATCATTGAAGGATACTGTCCCTATCAACAACCTCCTAAAAGAATGGCAAATGATGTCACCTTAATGTTAAAGAGGAAGTTGAAAAGCTCCTTAAAGCAGGATTCATCTATACCGCAAGGTATGTAGAATGGATTTCAAACATAGTTCTTGTAGTAAAAAAGAACGGCAAAATCAGGGTATGTGTTGACTTTCGTAACTTGAATTCAGCCACCCCTAAAGATGAATATCCTATGCCTGTTGCAGACTTACTGGTAGATGGAGCCACCCAACATCGAGTATTGTCCTTCATGAATGGACATAGTGGCTACAACCAAATCTACATAGCAGAGGAGGATGTTCCAAAGACAGCTTTTCGCTGTCCAGGTGCAATCGGTACTTTCGAATGGGTAGTCATGCCCTTTGGACTCAAAAATGCTGGTGCAACCTACCAAAGAGCCATGAATGCCATCTTCCATGACATGATTGGAAAATTCATGGAGGTATACATAGATGATGTTGTAGTTAAGTCACACAACCACCTTGACCACATTGATCATCTGAGGCGCTCATTTGAAAGAATGAGACAAGATGGCCTGAAAATGAATACATTGAAATGTGCTTTTGGTGTTGGTGCAGGTAACTTCCTTGGATTTTTGGTTCATCAGCGAGACATCGAGATAGACCAAAACAAGACAAGAGCCATCATACAGGCAAAATCGCCCACCTCTAAGAAAGAACTCCAATGCTTCCTTGGACAAGTCAACTTCTTAAGAAAATTCATCTCCAACACTGCTGGTAAGACCAAGGCGTTGAAAGACAAGGAGGAATTTCAATGGACCGACAAACATCAAGAAGCTTTTGAGGCTATCAAGAAGTACTTAGCTTCGCCTCCTGTATTAGTTCCTCCTAAGAAGAATAAGACCTTATACCTATATGTCGCAACCACTGCATCTTCTATAGGATGTTTGTTGGCTCAAGGATTAGGAAAAGGGAAGGAGCAAGCAGTGTACTATTTAAGTAGGACTCTTACTGATGTAGAAACTCGGTATAATCCTATTGAGAAGCTATGTTTGTCACTCTACTTTGCAGCAATAAAACTTAGACATTACATGCTCTACTTTGATGTTTGTGTTATTTCTAAAACTGACGTAATAAAATACATGCTATCTCGGCCTCTCATTAAAGGTCGATTAGGCAAGTGGTGCCTGGAACACTCTGAGTTCAGTTTCAAGTATATACTTCTGAAGACAGTGAAAGGGCAAGCTATTGCTGACTTCCTAGCCGACCACCCATGCTTAGACTTCGGAGAGGAGTTTGAAGACACAAACTTTGTCATGGAGGTATCCTTAATACCATGGGTGCTTGAGTTTGATGGTTCTAGCACTACTAACTCAGCAGGTGCCGGAATTGTAATCACCTCCCCTGATGATGACTATACCATGATGTTATTCCACTTAGACTTTGATTGTACTAACAATCAAGCTGAGTATGAGGCATTTATCATTAGTTTAGAGTTACTTAGGGAGATGCAAGTATCCACAATACACATGAAAGGTGATTCTCTGTTGGTAATCAACCAACTTACTAGAGAATTCAATTGCACAAGTCCATCATTGTTATCCTACTATGCAATGGTAGTGCAATTGTCAGAAAAGTTTAATGATGTACGAGTAGAACATGTCCCCAGACATAAAAATGACTCTGCAAATGTTGCTGCACAACTTGCATCTGGCCTTACATTCCAAGATGATATTTGGAAAAAGGTGGTGAATGTTGAGAGGAGGAGCATGCCTTCAACATTTACTAGGGACAATGTGTTTGAAGTGTACAACATAGTACACAGACTTGATGATTGGCGCCAACCATTCCTTGATTACCTTCAAAATCCATCAATAAGGGTTAGTAGAAGGATAAGGACTTTGGTTGTGCACTATATTGTCTTAGCTAATGAGTTATACCGAAAAGACTTAAACGGATCTTTGATGAGATGTCTAGATCATGAAGAAGCTAAGAAAGTCATCAAGTATGTACATGAAGGCTTATATGGTGCACATCAAGCTGGAAGGAAGATGAGATGGCTAATACGTCGTCATGCCTTCTATTGGCCAACCATCATGAAAGACTGTATGGAATTTGCCAAAGGTTGACAAGCTTGTCAGAAGTATGGCCCTATCTGCAGACTTCCATCAGAAGAGCTACACTCTATAATAAAGCCTTGGCCATTCACAGGATGGGCAATTGATCTTATTGGAAATATCTACCCACCGGCCAAGGGAGGTGTCTACTTTATTATAGTTGCCACAGATTACTTCACCAAGTGGGTGGAGGCAAAAGCTCTGAATGGTATAGCTCACAATGGCATTAAGAAATTCATCAAGGGACACATCATCTACCGCTTTGGAATTCCAGAAACTCTCACTACCGATCAGGGCACTAACTTTGATGGTGAGATCACAAGGAGTCTGGAGAGAAAATTTGGCCTAAAATTCACTAAGTCTGCGCCATACTATGCACAGGCTAATGGACAGGCCGAAGCTTCTAATAAGGTGATGATAGGCATCATAGAGAAAATGATAAAAAGGCAGACCTGGTAAATGGGATAGTGTCTTGCCTAAGCCTCTATGGGCATATCGGATGCCACAATGCTCAAGTACCGGTGTGAGTCCATTTAGCCTCACCTATGGTCATGATGCGATGGTTCCTATGGAACTTTTGGCTAAGTCAGCCAGAGTTGCATTCCAAAACAACTTGCAGTGGTATGACTACAATGATGCCATGATGATTGAGCTTGAAGACCTTGACTCTGAAAAGTTTGATGCTTTAAATTACCTGCAAGCACAGAAAAATAAGGCAGAAAGAAGTTATAACAAGAAAGTTCGTAGACGAAGTTTCATCGAAGGCGAACTAGTATGGAAAGCTTTCTTGCCTCTTGGCTCTAAGAAACGTGGAAAGTGGTCTCCTAAGTGGGAAGGACCATTCCGTATCAAGAAAGTACTTAAGAATGGTGCCTACTGGTTAGAGACTGAAGATGGTGATCCTTAGCAACTACAACAAAATTAACAAAGTTGTTAGTATACAATTTTTGTTAATAAGTTGGTAAAAATTAATAATTTTACAACCTTAAAATTATTTCATAATTTTTATTTTGGCAAAAATATTTATTATGGCTGCCAAAAATAATTATGATAATATTTTTAAGAAAATTAAATTAATTTTTGGCCTTTAAAATTGTACAAGGCCGAAAACAACAATTCACATGCCATATAAGTTGTAATTTTTGCAACTAAGGTCATGGCATACTAAAATCCAAGGTTTTTGGTAAATTAAGTTCTATACTTATGAAATTCAACTTAATTTTACCTAAATCTAATATTTATTTCTGCTTCTTGATATAATTCTTCAATGATCTTCAAATCTTCAAATTATCTTCACTAAGTCTTCAAACACGAACTTTGAATCTCCAAATCTATACTCAAAATTACTTTGCTCATATCTGTGTAAAAAGTCATCAAAATAGCTCCAAAAGTAATGAAAATTAACAAATTCTCAATTCCACATCACATAAAGACTCAAAACATAAATATTAACAAAATAACATATATTTAAGCATAAATTGATCCAAAAACATAATAAAATAGCCATAAAAATAGGATTATTTTTGGCTCGATCATATTTTCCCCCACACTTGAACTTTGCTAGTCCCTTAGCAAATCAATGTGAAAGTTAATCAAAAACCAATTTTTCAAGAAATCAATTTGAATTCATACATACATCAAAGAATCAATTCAATCATGAAATCAAAATAACAAAGAATAATAATAATACTCAATCCAAAAGATCAAGAGAAAACAAGCATCATCATTCTTAAGTAGCCATAATCAAAGTAGCTTTAATCACTTACCATTCTTCACTTTCTATAACTACTTCTTTCTATAAGCTCATGTTTTCCTCTCTTTCTCCATTACTCAAAAGATTGCAATGTCATAAATATAAATCAAGGGTCATTGTGGGTTATAATAGATTTTCAAGGGTAATTGTTTTTAGAAAATTGAGGTTACTAACCTCGAAGTGTTCATGATTTGGGGTTATCAACTCCCATTTTTGAGGCTACTAGCACTCTAGAAGGACTCCTTCTTTTATTTTTTCAGAGGGACAATATTTCTGTAATTCCATGCCTCTTATCCTCTTTCCAAGGGTTACTAACTCCTTTTGTTTAAGAAAAGAGTGACAACAATGGATTGATTTTTTTTTAAACAGAAATACCTCTTCTCCTCTTGCATGAAAACACTTCTTTTTATGGAAAATTTTTTTTAACTACCCTTTTATATAAGTAGTCCCCCACACTTTTTCTTGACATATCCATAACATACTTTCATAATTGTAATTTCAATAAAAATTAAACACAATTTCTAGAAATAGGTAATCATAGAAGTAATAAATAATAAGCTTTTATCACAGACTCTAATTATACCTAATTCTAAGAAATATGATATCATGCTAAAAATCAATCGATGAATAAAGCATTCTTAAAAATTCTAACCATTATCATTCTTAATCAAATCAATCACTCAATATATGCAAAAATTTCAAAATTTTCGAAAAAATTATGGCATTAATTAAGATTATGATCAATGAATGCATGTAAATTCTCTATTAGACTCTCTCCCCCACACTTAAAAGACACATTGTCCTCAATGTGAATACACATGTGTGTGTTGTGTCCCTCATAAGTGTGATAACTAAGTAGATGTGCTAATGAAAGACTTGACTCACAAAGAAAGTGTCGACCCATTCAAGCAATTCAAAGCATCTATCATGGCATTAATAGCATATGGGCCATTATAAAAATAAAAAACATAGAAAAGAAATACAAATAACTAATTCAAATCAAGGAATAGGCAATCAATCAAGCAATAATCATTCAAAGCAAAACAATGCAAAGAAAAAATAAATGGAGATGAGTTTAAGAAAGCTTCTCTATTTATGTGGCATGGCCTAGAGGTGGCATGGGCTAGAGGTGTCATGGCGTGGATGGCTGGTGGTAGGCTTGATCATAATTCCATCCTTTGCTCCTCTCCTTTGGGCTTTCATTCGGTTTCCTTTGCAAATGTTCAAAATATAAGCTCCAATTGTTCGACTTGTTTCCTTAATTTGGAATCCTAAAAAGAAAAAAGAAAAACCAAACTAAAAAGAAAATTAACATGTTAGTAAATGCTTGGGTTGCCTCCCAACAAGTGCCTTTCTTTAATGTCTTTGGCTAGACTTTCCTTCCTCTCCCTTTGTTAGGGTGGATCATACCACTTCAAAGCATAAAACAAATATGATGAGATAGGAAGAATTTGAGCACAAAAATATGAAAGATGAAAGAAGAGATAAGGAAAGAAATCAACAATTTTGTTGAGGGCGACTCCATGAATGGCTATGAATGACAATGCCATTTTTGTTGCCGTGATTGGTTGATGCAATGGGTGCTTCCGGCATTCTTGATTGGCATTACTCCTTTCGTGCCTTTGGAAAGTGTCCTCGTCTTGGCAAATTATCTTGTCCTCCATAAAGAATTGATCCATAGATATCCATTTCGCGTGTTTAATATCTTCAAAGCTTTCAAACTCAAAAAGTTTGTTGATTCCCAAGAAATCTTGATCTTCATGTTCCAAAAGCTGGTTGTCAACAGAATTCAGCACGATTGTGTCTTTTGGCTTGAGATGTCCGAGTTGCTCATTATCTGGTGGCTCTTCTTTGGGCTTGACAAGTCTTGGAGGAGAAGGTGGAGGGATGTCCATCTTGATATCTTCTTTCGATGTCATTGATTCCTCTAAAGGAATGTTTAACTCCATCTTTCGAAGTGGATCGAGCTGATTTTCTTCACTGCATGTCTTCCTTTCTGCTACCTCTTCAAGCGTCAGGACTTCTACTTCCTCGATTTCTTCTTCATCTAGGCTCCTTGTAAGTACCAATTCAAGTTTATCTCCATGGTGAAGTGATTGAACTTGTTCAGAACAAACTTTAATGGCATCAATGGCACAGATAGAATGAATCTCAGCAGGAGATTTCATGGCTTCATAAATATTGAATTCAATGAGTTTCCTATCAAATTCCATGCTGAGTTTTCCATCGTGGACTTCATATTTTGTTCTGGTTGTGGCAAGAAAAGGTCTTCAATGATGGTCATCTTCACTCATCTTCAGGACATAGAAATCTGCAGGAAAAACAAAATCTCCAATCTGCACTAAAACATCCTCGACTAAACCGTCAGGTTTAATGTTCTTTTTATCAGCAAATTGTATATTCAGATCAGTTTTAGTCACAGGTTCAATTTTCAATTGTGAATAAACAGAATAAGGCATGATGTTAATTGAAGATCCAAATTCACACATGGCATTTTCTATCTTATTTTTTCCTATTTTACAAGGAATAGAAAAAGATCCTATATCATGGCATTTATGATGCAATTTTCTCTGATATGTAGCAGATACATTCTCATTCATCCAAGCATATTTTTCGGAGAACTTACTTTTAGTCATGCATAATTCTTTGAGAAAGTTCACGTACCTGGGTTTTCTGACAACTTTATCAAGCAATGGAATATTTACCTCTGTATTCCATAGTGAATTGAGTTGCATTGCAAACCTTTGAGGAAATGGTGGTGGATCATACTTGTCTCGCATTTCTTCCATCCATTCTTCTTCTAATTAAGTTTGAAAAGTGGTTGCTGATGAAGTACGCTGACCCTTCTTGCTTTTGGTTGAAATCTCCTCTTCACTTGGCAATTGAATGTTGGGTACGGCATCTGGTGGTGGTGCAGCAGAGAAAGCAGGTGCTGGAGGTGGTGATATCGGAGGTGGAAGTGGAACATCAGGTGATTCCATCTTTCGCACATTCCATTGTTGAGCTCCTTCAATTGAATTAACTTCGTACCCTCGTGCGAATTTGGAAGGTGCTTGAATGAATTGAGGTGAATGCTGATGCTCTACTTGCATTTTCAGGAGTTGTGCAGGCATGTTGGTGACGGTATCTTGTTGATTTACCAAAGAAGCAATGGCCGAATTAACTTGGTCAAAACGATCATTGATCCCTTGGAGAAATTCCGGTTCATGCTCACTCGTCAAACTCCTAGGTGTGCTGAATTGATAGATGTTTTTTGTCATAGTGTTGAGTAGTTTCCTTGCTTTATCAAGGGTTTTGAGTGTTAGCCTTCCTCCACTAGCAGCATCAACATAGGTTCGATCTTCATAGAGAAGTCCATCATAGAAGTTCTGAATCAGTAGTGCTTCACTTAGGTTGTGGTAAGGGCAACTTGCGCATATCTCGTTGTATCTTTCCCAGTATTGATGCCACTTCTCTTCAGGTAGTTGTTGACATGATGAGATTTTTTTCCTTACATCAGCTCGCTTGGCCTCTGGAAAGTATTTGTTCAAGAACACTGTCTCCATCTCCTTCCAAGAAGTTATGGATTTTGATGGCAGAGTCAGAAACCAACTTCTTGCTTTTCCTTCCAATTTTAAAGGAAAAGTTCGAAGTTTCGTTTGTTCTTCAGGCATCCCAGTGATTGCAGCACACCTTATAAAGAAATTTTATAAGTGCTCATGAGGATTTTCATGAGACTCTCCTTGAAAAATTGGCAGCATGCGGATCACTCCAGGATTCAGCTTGTACGACAAATCCATGGCTGGATAGTCAATGCATAGTGGTGTTAACTCACAGTTGAAATTCAGCTCTCTTAACGAACGTCGTTGCTCCATTGGATTTTTCCTACAAAACAGAGATGATCAAGTGCAGATCGAATATAGCAAAGAAAAAGAAAAAAAAAAATAAAACACAATCTCCCCGGCACCGGCGCCAAAATTTATGATCGGTCGTCAGCAAATCATAAAAATAAAATCCCAACAATTACTAACTAAAGATAGCTAGGGCAAGTAGGGGTCGATCCCACAGAGACATAGGTTATTGTTCTTTTTCTTAAAACAAATAAACAAAATAAAGAAGGTTTTAAAAGTAAAATTAAATCAAATCAAACTAGTAATTTAAATTATCTAAGAAAGCAATCAAGAAAATTAAAGAAAACAATTAATCAGAAAGCAGAAGATAAGTTGAGAAAATAATTAAGAGAACCCTTCAACATAGAATTAATATCCCTCTTGACAATAATAACATGGATCATTGATATCTAAAAATTATGAAAACAATGGATAGCTTGCTTGCAATTTAATCCTAAATTACCTTAATTAGATAAAGCTTTTGATCCAGTGTGAATTATCCCTTTTATTCTTTAAACAATTACCTCTTGATCCAGTGTGATAATTACTCAAGAATAAAGCATTAAGATCTAGTAATTTACAAGCACAATGGGCAATTAAAAATTGGTCAAAGATTCTTGAATCCCTTGGAAGGAAGATCCTTCGCTTCCAATTGCTACCAAACAATTAAATCCGAAGATCTTTCAAGATTTTAATTTAGCTAATGCTACTTAATTTATCAAGAAAGTGTGCGCTTCAATCCATCAAAACAAGCAACATAGAATTCATGCAGAGATATTAAGAAATACCCTATTAATTTTCATATAAAAGCACAAAATCTCACCATGATATAAGTCAAGAGATCAATTAAATTCTACATTGGAGAAAAGAAAAGGATTACTCACTCATGAATTGAGTGAGCATCCAAAGAATAAGAAGAAAACTTACAGGACTTGAAGGCGAAATTCTCCTCTTGAGTAACCTATGGTTGCCGCCCCTCTTTACGCAAAGAGGGGGTACGGCAACCTAGCCCTAAAACTAGAAGAAAAACTAGAACTAGAAGAGAAAAAGAAGAAGAGAAAATTATCTAGATATTCTGTGTGTAATTTGTGTTAATAGGGTGGCGATTTATAGTGGAAATAACCCTAGAAATTCAAATTCTAAGTAGGATAGTAGTCTAGGACGTTTATGAGGCTGACTTAGTATCCGCGTTAGCTTAAAAGTCTTCGTAGAGTTGAAATCCTAGTCAAAATAGGATCCTGGAATTTTATGGAATCATGCAGGGACTTCGATGTGGTTTTTGGGCTTGAAGATGGCAGAACTGGGTCTTGGATTTCATAGGAAAGTTGTAGATCTCGGAGTTATCTTTCCAACGACTACTCACATTTCTAAAACGGACATCTGAGCAGAAAGTTATGATTTTTCTAAAACGGACATCTCAGAGTTATATGCGGGAATTGGATATTTCCTTGGATATAGGAGGCACAAATTGGGTTTTTTAATTCTAATTGTGGGTTTATATGGGCTGAGTATCATCCCATATAAAATATCCAAAATTCTAAAGCTTCGGGGCTTCTTCATGGCTTGTCTTCAATCCTTCGCAATTAATGCTCCATTCTTCAATTCTTGCTTCTTGATATAATTCTTCAATGATCTTCAAATCTTCAAATTATTTTCAATAAGTCTTCAAACACGAACTTCGAATCTCCAAATCTATACTCAAAATTACTTTGCTCATATGTGTGTAAAAACTCATCAAAATAGCTCCAAAAGTAGTGAAAATTAACAAATTCTCAATTCCACATCTCATAAAGACTCAAAACACAAATATTAACAAAATAACATATATTTAAGCATAAATTGATCCAAAAACATATTAAAATAGCCATAAAAATAAGGTTGTTTTTGGCTCGATCACGCGGCATGCTAGGGTTAGGGGTATTCACTAAATTAGGTTCTATACTTATGAAATTTACCCTAATTTTATATGTTTAAGGCATGATTTAATGCTAATTATTGGCTAAAATTATCAATTTGGCCGAAACCCTAAGCTTATGGGTGTAATTGAGTGCCGCCCAAATTGAAATTTGTGCAATCTAAATTTGTGCAATTTAGGCAGCGACACTCTAGGGTTTTCTAATTACTCAAATTAAGGTTGGTATCTATAAATTTTAACCTAATTTGATGCAATTTGATTAACCTAACCCCCTGAATTTTTGGCCAATTTAATCAATTTGGCCAAAAATCCCAAAATCCTAAAAACCCTAAGGACCTAATTGCATAAGCCGCCCAAAAATCTTAATTCTTCAATTGGGTGCCGCGGCATGCTAGGGTTTTTAATCCTTGTCCAAATTGGTTTAGGGTTCATCCAATCCTAACCTAATTTCTTGAGGAAAACATCAAAACCTAGTCCAATTTGGCTAATTCAAAGTCCTAAACCTAGTAGGATTTGTAATCTTAGCCAAATACAGCCTATTGGTAAGCCTAAGGTTTGGAAACTTCAAGTCGACAAAAACAGCCCCTATGTCGACGAAATTGACATGATTCATGCCATGTACTCCCCAATTTCATGCAGCAACATGTCAATTTAAAGGATCTATGGCAAAAACTAAGTCCTAGGCCTAAAACTATGTAGTTTTTACTAAGGATTTTTGCCAATTTCTTCACCAAATTGATTTGATTTTTAAATCAAATTTTTCCTCAAAATTCCAGCAGCCATACAACACAAAATTCATCATCAAAGTCGACCTAAACATGGCAAATTATGGTAGGGTTGGCGGCATAAAGGAAATTGATGAACTTAAGTGCAAAATTAAAAAGTTCATGAAGTAATTACCTTGATTTTGTGCCGATTTGGGATCATGAAGGAATTGGAGCTGCCATCATGGGAGTTTGATCCAAATTGCTTGATCCTTGCCATGGACTTGGAAGCCTCCAAGAACAAAGAGCCACAACTTGAATTGCTTGGCATAGGAGAAGGTTTTTGTTGATGATTCTTGTTGTTGCCTTGATCTTTGGAAGCCATTGAAACTTGAAAAAGTTGCTGTATTTTTCGGCAAAGTATGGTACCAAAGGAGGGTGTCGACGTTGGCTAGGAAAATAAGAGGAATATTTTGGCCCAAGACCAATTTCCTTATATACAAGCTCAAATCCTTTTAATTCAAGGACTTAAACTTGGGGGGGGGGGCATTGTTTATACCTCAATTTACAATTGATGGTAAATTGGTCTTCACATAAATATAATTAAGATGTGTGGTCAGGATTAGATCAAAAATCCTAAAGAAACTTGGTTTTTGCACCACCCTAGTTCCAATAGAATTAGGAAAATCTTATAATTAATTACAAGGGCTGAAATTTATTAATTATTAAATAAATAATAATTATTTTCTAAATAATTATTATTAAAATCATCATTTGTGCCGCCCCTACCTAGGAGAGTGGTAAAGAAAGTCAAACAGAAGTAGTTTCCTTTAATATTGCTGTCTACTAAGGAGACAAGCAGTAAAAAAGGAAAGTTGCTTATCATCTACCCATGAGATGAAAAATACCTCATGGACTTAATAATAAGGCCTAAAGTCGTCTCCCATGTAGAGGAGAGGCCGCCCTTTTCCCCGAGGAGAGTAATTTTTCTTTTACTGCAGGAAGGAGGCAAAGAGCTAAAGTTTGTCAGCAAGAGAAACAACTACCCACGTGAGAGAGGCATGATATTTTCAACCTCACACCTCCTCAATATCGTCGACCTAACCTAGTGGAGAAATCGCCTAGCCCTTTTCCCCTCCCCGGGAGGCAAAATCACAACTTTGCATTTTGTTCAATTAAGGACAAAATAGTAAAATTGACCAATTGAAGAAGCTAGAAGCTGCAATTTCTACCAAGGAGCATACCATGATGATGCTTGAGCTATGTAGATCATCTTGGTAAAATTTCACCTTATTCTGACATCGGTGTGAAAACTTATGCCCGGTTTTCAGTTAAGGATATTCTGGGGAGTGAAACCAAATTCACCATGATAGAGAGCTCGAATTCACTTGGAATTTTTTCCATAGTCTTATGAAGATAATCTAAGCCTACTGGTGAAATTTTGGTTTATTCCAAGTTCGTTTGCAACTTTTGCATCCTTTTCAGTTAAGGACATGTGGCTTTCTTACCCCGGTTTAAGCCATTTTCTTAACTAATTGTTATTTTCATGATTTGAAGAGCTAAGTATGATTAAGTAAGGGTAATTTCGTGGCCTTAGTGTTCAAAGTCCAATTAATGAAGTCAGTAGGCCACTACTTAGTCAAATTAGTTATTTTCAGCACAAAAGAAGCAACAAAGGCATGCTGAAATATGATAGGAAGAAGAATTATTCATCAACTAACTAGGAGGAAGATTTCCATCTCCCATCCAAGAGAGTGGCGCCCTAGCATCTACTTTTCCCTCTCCCCAGTAGTTGAAAGTAATCAGAAGAAGAAAGAAGCTTCACTGCACCTTCCTGGAAGCTGTCATCTACCTGGGAGGAGGAATTCACCTTCTTCAGCAAGGCAAGCCCATTAATTTCAAGGCCCATGCCGCCCTCTATATAAAGGAGGTCATTCCAAGGCTTCAAGAAGAATCCACATCTCAAAACATTTCCCACAGAAGTCACTCATCTCAAAAACCAGCTCCTGAAGCTACAAACTTGCTCTGCGCAAAAAACCAAGCCCTGTGCTTATTTACTCTCTGGCTCTGTGCCATTTTTACTCTTGTTCATCACGAGTTCTTACTCGTTCATCATATTTTTCTTGTTTAGATACTATCTCAGGACTTTCAAACACTCTTTTAGTGTTTTTCTCTTGTTTCAATCTTGTCTCCAAACATAAAAACATTGTACACGTGTTTCTCTTTCATCAATAACAATCAAATTGTTATTTTCTTTCAAATTCAACCAAGGCCCAGTTACGGAGAATAGTTTGTTACGGATCCAATGATTTAAATGCTCCAGTGTGACTTTGATCCAGTCCCCACAATCGCTCTGATCTTTTAATCTACTGCTCCGTGCACCAGATCTAGTTTTTACAACTTCTTTGTCAATTTCAGCAAATTGACTGGCACACCCCTATGCTGTCATAAAGGATTCTCCGCGAAAACTCTAGTAAGAGATTTTTGGCCCAATAGTCAGTATATATATATATATATAATGCATTAATTATACCAAATCCAATATATATATGTTTGCAGGTCTCTTCTTTCAATCCCCGATTTACGTTTGATGCATTATCAATTATGATTCTTTCTGGCATTTTGTATCTGCAAATAATATCTCTCTTGATAAATCGAGTAACTACGGCTTGAGTGACACTCGAGTAAGAAGCTGCTTCGACCCACTTAGTGAAATAGTCAATGGCTACTAAGATAAATCGATGGCCATTCGATGCCTTAGGGTGGATGACTCCGATAACATCTATGCCCCACATGGAAAAAGACAAGGAGAAGACATGACATGTAAAGGATTTGGAGGAACATGTATTTGATCTCCGTATATCTGACACATATGGCACTTTCTTACATACTTAATACAATCTGTTTCTAAGGTCAACCAGAAGTATCCTGCTCTCATGATATGTCGAGTCATTTTATGTCCGCTAGCATGGCTTCCGCAGGAACCACTATGGATTTCCTTCACAATTTTTCAGGCCTCAACTGAATCTACACATCTCATTAGTGATAAATCTCGATCCTTCTTATATAAAGTTTCACCACTCATGAGGTAACCTTGCGCTATCTTTCTGATCATTCTCTTATCATTTTCTGTAGCATGTTCCGGGTACTTCTGCTCCTTAAGGTACTGGAGAATATCGAAATACCAGGGATTCCCGCCTACTTCGTCTTCAACACTCATGACATGTGCTGGGGAATCTTTCAATTGAACTTGTATTGGCTAAACCTCCGTGTCGGTCCCCACATTGAACATGGACGATAGAGTTTCTAAAGCATCAGCTATCTGATTATCCTCTCTAGGCAAATAATGAAACAATATATAGTCCTTATACAACACCATTTTTCAATCTCGGGTTTGCCATTCTCCTTTCATCTGATAGATTACGAGTGCCGAGTCTCCGTATACAATTCCTTTACTTTCCTTTCTAGGGCCAACATGATTCCCAAAATGCAGGCCTCGTATTCTGCTACATTATTAGTTGCATAAAACCCCAGTCTAGTTGTAGCAGGGAAGTAATTACCACTTGGGGAAATCAATACTCCCCCGACGCCTTGCCCTGACAGATTTGAGGCTCCATCAAAGTATACCTTCCATTTCTCCTTGGCCTCCCGATCTTCTTCTACATGAGTAATTGCCATTAGATCTTCGTTAGGAAATTCAAACTTTACTGGCTCATAATCTTCACTAGCCCGATCAGCCAGGAAATCAGCAATAGCACTTCCTTTAATAGCTTTCTACGAGACATATATGTCATACTCTAATAGCAGGACCTGCCACCTTGCAATTCGTCCTGACAACCCTGGTTTCTCAAATACGTATTTGATTGGGTCTAACTTGGATATCAACAATATAGTGTGGTACAACATGTATTGTCTCAGACGGTGTGCGGCCAAAGCTAATGCACAACACATTTTTTCCAATGATGAATACTTGACCTCATAATCTGTGAACTTTTTGCTTAAATAGTAGATGGCATGCTCCTTATTTCCTGTATCATCTTGCCGTGCCAACAAATAGCCCATGGAATTCTCAAATACTGATAAATATAAGATCAGAGGCCTTCCTTTTACCGGCGGAACCAACACTGGCGGGTTTACTAAATAATCTTTAATCTTCTCAAAAGCTGCCTGACAATCTTCATCCCAGTCTTCAGGGTTCTTTTTCTTGAGCAGTTTAATTATTGGATCGCACTTCTCTGTCATTTGTGAAATGAATCGTCCTATATAATTCAAGCGTCCCAAAAATCCTCTCACCTCTTTTTGGGTCTTAGGCGAAGATAAGTCCTGGATGGCTTTGATTTTATCTAGATCCACCTCTATTCCTTTTTCACTGTCCACAAATCCTAACAACTTCCCTGATGTAGCTCCAAATGTGCATTAGTTCGGATTTAACTTAAACTGACATTCTCTCAACCTTTCAAAAAGCTTCCTTAAATTTGTGATGTGTTCCTTCGGTGATCTTGCCTTGGCAATCATATCATCTACGTACACTTCTATCTCTTTGTGCATCATGTCGTGGAAGAGTGTTCTCATAGCCCTCTGATAGGTTGCCCCGACGTTCTTTCATCCGAATGGCATGACTTTATAGCAAAATTCTCCCCAAGCCATGACAAATGTTGTCTTCTCCATATCCTCCGGTGCCATTTTGATTTGATTATATCCCGAAAATCCATCCATGAAAGAAAATATGGAATACCCGGCTGTGTTGTCTACTAAGATATCTATGTGTGGCAATGGGAAGTTATCTTTAGGAGTGACTCGATTCAAATCTCTGTAGTCCACACACATTCTTACTTTTCCATCTTTTTTGGGTACTGGGACTATATTTACCTGCCATTCCGGATATTTTGCTTCCTGTAAGAACCCAGCGTTAAACTGCTTATCTACCTCTTCCTTTATTTTAAGCAACATATCTGCTTTCCTTCTCCTTAATTTCTGTTGTACCGATCTACTATCTGTCTTGATGGGCAGTTGATGGACTGCTATTTCTGGGTCGAGGACTGGCATATCCTGATACGACCATGCGAACACATCTAAGAACTCCCTTAACAAGTCTATCAGCTCTTGTCTGTCTTCCTCAGACAATGTCAATCCTATTTTTACTTCCCTCGGCTCCCCTTCTGTCCCCAAATTTATCAGCTCTGTGGACTCTTTGTAAGGTAGGATCCATCTTTCCTCTTGCTCGACTAATTTCAAAAGGTCTGAGGGTAAATTCTGATCCTCAGTGTGTCTTCATCGTCTAGCTCATCAGTATAGACAGGCCTGTCGAAGTGGAAACCTGGCTCATCTGGAGCGTCTTTGCATTCATCATCATTTGGCCTGAGAATATGATTGAAGAGAGAATATATATATACATAGAAGAAGAGATAAATAATAAATTAAAAAGAGGGATTATAAAATAAATGAGAGAAAGAAAGAGATGATTTAACACAAAATATGGATTGAATATATGCATTGTATTTCATTACTTGTGGTAAGAAGTATAACATGTGGATAGTTTAAAGAAGCATAAAATCAATCTTTAATTGAATTTTTTTAAAAAAAAAACAACCCTAAATGTTCTTAAAAACATCCAATAAGACAAATTCATTACATTTCCAAATCAGCCATTAAGACAGCGCGATCATAAGCCTCCCAGTTGTCCAGTTCTTCTCCTGGGGCTAGCTCATGAATCCAGGGGTGTGATTCTATTGTTCCCTCCATGGTGGCGCAGATAATGTGCTCAGACACCTTCTTGGTAACCATTTCTGTTTCTTCTACCGACTGCTTTATCTTCTCATTAAGCGATCCAACAGATCTAAAAGTCTGGCTTAAGGGAGGTATTTCCATCTTTGTTTCCTTGTCGAAAGGTAGACTCGTCCTCTCACCTTTGCTCATATCTCTATTGTCTGCCAGAATCTGATGATCCTCAGTTGTAGCCTTAAACCCTAATCCAAAGCCCAAACTCTGAGCATCGCCTAATAGGATTTCTTTCATACCTTGAGCATTCTTCCCTAGGCCCTGACCTTCAGCCCAACCGTATTTCTTCATCATCTGCATCGCCTTAAATGTGTCTTCCTTTGGGTTCCTAACAAAATCTATTTCGAGAACTCGGGATGAGCATTTGTACGACTGTTTACCAGCTTCTTCATGTGGGGCGGCGCTAGTTTGTGCCAGAATTGTACCCTCATGATTCCTTGCGGGCTTGTCTCCTTGTCCTGAAGGCAACAAAGTTTCTTCGGCCATGTGAACCCAAGGGTGACCCAACAAGCATGCATAAGGTGCATCTATATCCATAACTTGGAATATCAACCGGAAGGGGGCCGACCCAATTTCCAAACAAACTTCGACTTCTCCTATAACTTCTCTCATCTCACCATTGCAGGTTTGGACCATCATGTGGTCGACTTGAGTGAACGCGGGTTTTACTGGGAAATCCATCAAAGTATTTAAGGTCATGATATTCAATGTCGACCTGTTATTTATGTTAATCCCTCCTAGGTCATATGGAAAAGGCTGTGGCGGTACCACCACTGAGGCATGTAACAATAAAAGGGAAGGTCCCACCGCTGTTGCCCCAGAGATGAAGAGTCGGAAAGGTTCTGTTATGTACGGCATCGGAGGCACCGACTGAACCATAGGCGTGTTTAGGCCTACAAGTGGGCACTCTTGCTCAGGGACGACATCTGTTTCTTCCTTTTTCCCATAAAACTCAGCTCGACCCTCATCCATCAACTGTTGTACTTTTCCCCTAAACTCTGAGCATTGCCGAATTCCGTGCACTAGACCATGATAGGGGCATACTTCTTCATGATCCCCATCCCCAAATTCACCCAATTCCAACATTTCTGCATTTGTCAAGACTTTATATATGAAACCGAAAGGCGTCTCAACCTCATGCAACTTTCTTCTCAGGACTTCCCCGCTTCCTACCATCAATCTTGATTATCCTCCTGCTTTTGGGTGAGTGAGTCCTAAGTCGAATTACAAAAACTAAGCTTCCCGCTTCTGATCAAACCCTGGACGACTTGCTTCAACCTGATGCAATTTTCTGTGGCGTGCCCCTCTGTTCCTGAATGGTTATCACAGCGAGCTTTCGCGTTGTACCATGCTGGGCGAGGAGCCTGAAATGGTGGAGAATAAGGTAAACTCTGAATCAATCCTTGTTGGAGCAATTGTGGCAGGAGCTCAGGGTATGTGTATGGGATTGGGTCAATTGGGGCCTCCTCTCCTATTGAGTTCTCATTAATAGTTTGAGCCTTCTGTAATGGCTGTTATAGGGATTTCGAGCGGGCGTTAGATGGCTTTGGGTGAAAAGGAGCCCTTCCAGCCGTGTGGTCATATTCGGGATACGGATAGTAGAAAGCCGGAGGTGGAGCAAAATACCCATATGGCCAATAAGGGTAAGAATATCAAAAGTTTCGAGGTGGGCGATGATGGCGCCGTGATACTTGATGTCCAAGTCTCGCATGCACGTTTCCTCTCCTCTCTTTTTGGTTAGCAGGGTTCTCTTTGTTCTGCTCTATGAGGTCATCTGGGTGCCTTGCTTCAATTATGGCTTCCACCGTTTCGCTAGCAGACTCTACCTTACTTGGACCATCTTCCGTCTTCATTTCCACAGGCTTTTCATGGATCTCTTCAGATTCATTTGCTTGTACTGGGATTGGCGAGTTGATTTGGCTGGTAGGGGGTGAGTCAAGTTGAACTGTATTTCCGGTTATCTCCATAGACGACACACTTTATGTATTAGCAGTCCATTCCTGATTGCTCATTGTTTCTGATAGTGGCGGAAAAATGATTTGCATTCCACTTGGTGCAAAGGGGCTAACATTCCCAGCTGCTACCCTTGTCAACCCTAAATTCGCTCCAGTCAATCTTGGGTTTGCTCGGAACATCCCTCCAAATGGGTCCTCTATATTCTGAGTTTCGTCTGCTAAGTTTTTCCCTTTCAATAATTGCATCAACATTCCTTTCATCTGCCCCATCTGAGCATTCATAGCTTCTTCTCGGCGCTTCGCCTCTTCATCTCGACGAGCCATCTCTTCTTTCAGACGCTGAATTCTGCAGCTTGTTCGTTCATCTTTCTAATGCTGGACCTAGTGTTATACAACCGAGTTTGCTGATACTGTTTTCTGGATCGTGCTATCTTGATTCTTTCCTGAGTTAAATGCCAAAGACTGTTCTTATCTTTTATTATTGGTTTATTTGATTCTTTTATTTAAAATGCAATGAGAGTGTAGCGCCCCTCCCAATGTCTGGTTAGAACCCCACGGGACAAAAGCCGTGGCCGTCACAAGTCTTGTTATCAATCAGGGCTTTTATCCTTATGATGTCATGATGCATAAACCTATTCATCATTTTCAAAAGAAAGAGAAAATTGGGATTTATTGTCTCGCAATACAAATGATTCTAACTCATACCAGTCCCGTATCATCTTCCTCTATGATGAATGATGAATCTGCCTATCATGGATGCAAAATGTATCAAAGAAAAGGGTAAGAAAAAGGGCAAACAATAAGTGGAATCGGTTAGTATCATATATAAAGGAATAAATGCTTGAATTTAAACAAATACATTGGTGCCCCTTTTAAAATAATAAAACACTTTATTTTTTCGAAAATTCGAGCCTTGGGCTCTTCATGGGCAGGGAGTCCAATAGTTAGGGTAATATAATTACCCATTTATCCATGGTCATAATAATGGATAAAAAAATAAGATAGTAAAGGTAAGAATGTTCCTTTTGTGTACCTAGGTTTGCCTTCACAGGGTTTGGCTCTAACTAGGCAAGCTATCAGGGTAGCTATATGCTGGGTAAGGCTTCTTGGTTCTAAAGGTTCCAAAACTGTCCTTACTGACGCCCACTCTAGGCTAGTAAGGCCCCAATCCTCACCATTATACGCTCACTAGAAACAGTTCAGTCTGATTGGAGGTGTTTCACTAAAAACCCGCACGGTGACTATCGCCACACGAGGGCTAGCTACTTTGCCTCCTCCTAAATAGGTAAGAGCTCCGGTGTAAGCTCATGCAATGCAGATGCAAATTTATTAGTGAGTGTGTGAAGGAACATACAAACCTTTACCACAAACCCAACCCATAATTACTAAACTACCCCCAAGAGAAACAAAGCAGAATAGTTAAAGAAAATATAGATATAGAGAAATATGAGAACATATAAGTATAAAAAGCAGAACATAGGCATGAATAAACAAGAATAAATGCAAGCAAACAACCAATTTGAAATCCTTAATCAACTCTAGACTAGCACTCAGTTTGACTCTCTAACCAATCCCCAGTGGAGTCGCCAAGCTGTCGCAACGTGCTGGTCCGGGGGGTCCGAACCCTACCGTTTAACGACTTTAATAAAGGGGAAACTACTGTTTCCTATATTTTGGAGTCGCCACTAATCTTTTTTTACCCAGGTGTGATTAGTCACCTATATATTATTTTTAGTGACTATGGAAATTACTTAAAGGCCAAATTGAGGATTAATGTGGTGCCTCCTTTTGACTTTTTTTGTCTTTTCTCACTTTTCGGGTGACTAAAAAGGCCATCGATGAATTTTCTCCCTTACTTTTCCTGCTGCCCTTTTTTGTAATTTAATATTTTTATATTTATGATTAAGTGTGTTTAAATTACATATTAATTGTGTGTGGATATTAGGTTTTACCGGTTCAACTCCTCTACCGGAATTCCCAAGGATTGGTGCTATAAATGTATCTGCAATAATGGTTGATTCATGGGTAAACTATTGACATTCCAGTTCTATTTTCCTTTCGTCTTCATTTCTATTTGGATGGGTTTCTTCTTCCCTAACATTTCTCTGAATTGGTTTCACATGGACTCCGTTTTGTTTCCTAAAATTTCCAGGCGAGCGTTGATAAGATTCTTCTATTTAATTTAGCAGCGGCTTAGGATGACATAACCTAAAGTGGGGAGCTTTCACTTCTCACCGCAACATTTTGAGGTAAATCTGGATTTATTTGTTGATTATATTATTTGATACTTAATTTCCCATTTCCTTATTCCTCTTTTATTTTACAAAAAGTTTTTTTTATTTATCATTCGACTTCCTTTTAATTGAGGTTTCTATTAGTTGCTCATATTTAGTATATTTCCACGTTTCTTTAAGCACAGTTAGCCAATGCTAAGTACAATCATTTTGTTATGCATTGTGTAATATGCTCCTGTAAATGTTCTCAACTAATTTAATTTTCCTACGACAACTATACATGCTCATTGACTACAAAAAATTAGACATTCCTTATGCAGAAGCCAAATTCTTCCACCTACCCGAGTACATTAATTTAACAATTGCAATCAAGATAATCAACATACATTTCAAGCAACAATTAATATTAGCTTTATTTTGATGAATTATCTAGAGATGGAGGAGTAGAATATTAGCTTTATTTTGATGAATTACCTAGAGATGGAGTAGAATTTAGGTAATGCACTTTTAGAATGAAAAAGAGGTCATGTGTTTTGTTTTATATATGCGAATTATTTGTTTCGATGTATAAGTTTCTCCTAACTGATTAACTTACAGTCAATGCAATATCTTCTTACTAACCGACTTAAACAACTACAAAAAAAAAAATATAACCCTAATAAGAAGATGACTGCAGCGCAAGTGCAGGCCGCTCTGCTTGTAGATTATTAAGTCTAATATTAACCTAAACTTGGCTAAGGCAACACTAAACTTAATAAACGGTCTTCTAACCAGAGTTCTAAGGTCCGGGAGTCGGGTACGCGTGGGGAAGGATTAACACCCTCACGACGCCTGTCAAAAGACAGCACTGACTAGTCTAGACTTAACGTGGGTTTCTATTATTGGTTGTTTCTATTTTTTAAAGATTTTCATGCCATTAAAGTCTATTAATCTTTGACATTAAGCAAATAAACAAGCAAAAATGGTTTTTTGAATTTTGAAATAGGATTGTTGGGAATTAAACCTATTTATTGTTTGATCTCTTTTTGGGCTCCTCATGAGAGGATTTTCTTTCAAACTTACCATTAAAATGACTCGATTTGAAAAATGTTTCGGATGGGAACTTTCCCATTTTAAAAACTAAAGCTGAACATGACGGGAACTTTCTCTAAATCGAAAACTAAAACCTGATGGGAACTTTCCCGGTTTGAAAACTTAAAAACTGGTAGGAATTTTTCAATTTGAAGACTAAGTTGATGAAATTCTTTTTTTGGTTTCTTTTTTTTTTTTGAGTTTTTGAACTTTTTTTGGATCTTTTGAAAACTCATTTTTTCCTTTTTGATTTTTCTTTGAAAACTAAAGAAGAACAACTCAAACACAAAATCTTTTTTTATTTTGAAGAAAATAATTTTCATTCTACCTCATTTCCAATTTTAATCTTTTTGGATTTTCTTTGACAATTAATTGTAATTTCTAAGTCTAAACCCTAAATCCATGAATTCAAATGAGGCATGTTTTCCGATTAAATGCAATTTTTTACCGAATAATTATACGAGGATTTCCTTCCGGGCACCCGCCACTCATACTGGCTAAGACCCCTGTCCGGAAATTCCAAACCTAGAAAGGATAAATTGAAAGCGACAAAGATTGTCTAAGTCCAATTATCGTTCCATCATCGGATCCAAATTTTTAATCTCAAATGACATAATATTAATAATAACATAAAGAAATATGAAATTTAAACATGAATACATATGAAAGTAATTATAATTTCTAAATTTAAATCTATATCATTGAGTATCCATATTGAATTAAAATCTAAATAGGACCCTTCACCCAAATAAACCACAATACAAGGCCCAACTAAGTAACAAACAAAAGCCCAATAGAAATAAGAAAAGCAAAGCCCAAAGAGTCCTAAAAACCAAGGCCCAACAAAATCCAAGTACCATCTTACATTAAGCCTCAATCCATATTTTTTCATAATAATTACTAATGGCTATTTTAAATTTTAAATAACCAAGATGATAATTTCTAAACACTTTATTCTTAAATTCCCAACTAATTAACTCTAACACTTTTAATTCTTAATTAGTTTGGCCAAAATTTCTTGAACTACCTTAATTTAATTTGCTAAAATAACAAGCCCAAATCTAGATCCCAATAAACAAGCATGCAAGACAAACAAGCCCAATAGAAAATGTCATAAAGGCCCAAAAGATCAATTCTAAGTCCAAAGGCCAATAAGGTCCAAATTGGGCCTATTACATCCTAAGTTTTTTTGTTATTATTATTACTTAAACATTCCTAACTATAACTCCTAAAAATTATTAACTTCTAGGCATTTTATTAATAATTTCGGATTAATTATAATTAAAATACTTGTATTATCTAGCAAAGTTCATTCCTTTCTAATTATTTAGGGCAAATGATGTTGACTCAACTAAAAACTAAACTAATCAGGCACCTATTCGAACAAATCTAGACATAGGGAGACTCAATCGAACTAACACAGGGACTTAATTGAACGCGGAAAGAAATTTCGGTGGTTATGTGCGCACAATTACAACTATTTGGATTAACTCAACCTAAACTAGGGACCAATGCGTATAAATTTAAAAGATTAGACTACAAAATCGATTACAATACAAATACCTAAGGTACTTAATCAAAAGAACTTATAATTACGTCATGCCTATAAATACAAACAAAAAAACAGAAAAACTAAAACCTAAAAACAGACTTTCCCTTACCTTCTCTCTCTAAGCCGCCGGAAATCACGTTCTATGGTGGAGCCACCGCGTCGGAGCTCCGGTGGTCCTCCGATAGACTCTAAACTCTACCAAAATGCTCCTCTCCACCCCTTGGTTTCAACGCTGCAGTTCGTTCTTTGTAAATCCCACCAAATATTTCTAGATCTGGCTTCGCAATGAACAAGCTCGAACCCTCTGATGGAGAGATCCAACTGTCCGATGACTCCAAGACTTAGGTACGTCGTCCTCCTTCCCTTCCTCTTCGTTTTTCCTTTAGTAATCTTGCAAACTGAGGTCTAGATATTAGAGTCTCAAAACGGACCAAACACTAATGCTTCTCTATCATTTTTGTTGTTGTGTGTTTTTAAAGGGATATGGTACTTAGGACAACGGTTGGAGGTGGGAAGCCGAGGGGAAAGGAAGCTCGGGTTTGAAAGAAACGGTAAGGTAAAGGTATTGCTTTTGATGCCTACTAGATACTGGAAAAATTCAAGTCTTCTTGTTGTTGGTAGAGACGAACTATCTAGGATTTTTTTCTGTTCCTTGGGTTCTATGTGTAGCTGAATTTGGTTACTTGAATGTTCAAAGGGAAGGGAAAAGGAAAACTAGGATTTTTTCTTGGGTTTTTTGGTTGCTAGAGAAATATGAACTAGGGTTTTTTCTTCTTTTTTTAGGAACCGTCCCCTGGGTTTTTGCTTCTCCTTCCTTATATATAGTGTCCGAATCTGAGCTGGCTTTTGAGAGTCCTTCTATTGGTATTAGATAGCTGAGGTGGATAATTTGTGTGCCGTTATATTGTGTGTGCATGTGGCATGGTTGAGTCAACTGGTAAGTGATGACTATTGGCTGATGTCCCTTGATCTTGTTTCTAGTGTTAATCATGTCGTAGGAATGGTGAGGATTTCATTCTGGCGAAGTACCATTTGATCATGTACTTGCACATAGCTCTGCCTGAATATATTCTCTTTCCATGTTTGCTTAGCTATGGAGCTGATGTGGCTTTTCCCACTGGTGTTGTGGTGACTTGTTATTTTACTGACTTTTGATTCATTGTAGGCTTGTGTAGGCATGTATGAGCTTGTGAATTCATGTGATTGGCACACTCCTAGTACTGTGCCAATCTGCTATGTGCCAATTTATTCCTCTTCATGTGTATGCACCTTACTATGATTCCTGTCTGTTGATTCTGCCTATTTAAGGTCAACTGTTTGGATCCACTGGCTATCATATGAGAATGTTGATTGCCTAATATACTCTGCCTACACTTAAGTGCATTTGAAGACAAAGTCTGTTCTTGTAAAACTTCGTCTGCACGTTCTCCTTAATAGCTTGCTAATCCTTTTCTTATTTTTGTCTATTTGTGTTTTATTGCTGCAAACCCCTCTATTTTGTTCGCTTGGCTGGAACATCCTCTTGCTGACGTGGTGAGGGGGGCCATCCAAGGTTGGTCCCCCAAGTCTGAAAAAGATAAGCTCTAAAAAACTGTCTCGGCTGTAACTTAAATGCTATTTTCTGATTTTAATTGTTACTGACCCTTTTTCTGTTTTGCAGCAACCCATGGAGAGATTTGGACCTTAAAGTTAGGGAGAGAAAGAGGAAAAGTGGATCACATGATCCACTTAACATTGTAATTTGTAATTTTTTTGTGTAATATACATTTTTTGTATTGGATTTGTAAGAGAATAAATGAGCCAAATTAATTTTCTTTCTTTTTTTCATATTTGGGCCCTTCCCAAATCACAAGCCCGAAGCACCTCAAAATGGGCAAATGGACCCAAGACATCCCATTAGTCCATAGGCAATCCAATATTCCAATCCAATGCCAAGCCCAGTTATAGTGGCTCACAATGTAACAGCCCCCCCAAACGAAATGAATAAGGGAATAGAGAAAGCAAACTAGGTAATGGGCTTTTCAATGATGTAGGTAATGGGTTTTTCAATGATGAAAAAGCAATTAAAGAAATGGGCTTCTAAAAATAAAAGAAAGGATATTGCTTCTTACATGCTAAAAGAAATAAATGGACAAGGGCTTTAATAAAAAATTTGGGGGTCCAATTAAGATTGAAAAGGCAAGCAAAAATAATGTGTCTACACCACCCAAAGAAGTTGGGGTGATGGTTTTGGGCAAACTCTACAATGTCACAACCTCATGGAAGATTTTCGGTCACCCAAGTCTTGGGTGATGTTGCCATGAGATGATTGATCACCCAAGGAAAATAAGTGGTATTTGGCCACCCTGGGTCCAATTTCTCCAACAAGCATCAACGACGCCATGTTAGGGTGAACAACGCCCTAGGTGGTGGCCCAGGCACCTTGGTGGAAGTTGGCATTTTGTTCATCACCCATGAGAACGCATCAAGCTTTCACATGTTGAAAATCAGAAGTTGACTAAATCAAATCACTAATTTTTGTGATTTTGATTGTGATCAATTTCCTAAAGTCAAGGAGTTAGATGGGTAAGCAGATCAATTATCATCAAAGTGAAGGTTGACCCAAGGGAATTGACGTAGTTGACAAATTCAATTGTGGTTGTTGGTTCATTAATGCAGAAATCCCTTAAATGGTGGGGTAGATGATGGCCCCATGGCTATATAAGAAGAAGCTCCTCCATCGTAGAGGAGGCTCTCCAGACACACCCTCGCCCTGCGCGAAACTTCTCTCTTCAGAGATGCAAACTTTTACTTGATACAAACCCTTATTTGATCAACCCTATCTTTTGCTTTTCTTTACCCTTGTTTTTACAAGGTGTAATCTTGTTTCATCACCCTTTTTTTTACAAGGTGTAATCTTCCTTCGGCAATTCTAATTAAAATCTACTTTTTATTGCCTCTGTTGACCAATCTCACTTTGTTACTCAAGAATTACCCAATAGGTTTAATGATTTAAACAGTCTTCTGTGACTTTCAACCAGAACTCACAAATCGTTTGATCTCTCTCACTTTTACGAGCTTGACCTCGTAATTTTAAGTTTACAAAAGCTTTTTGTTATTTTTTCTACAAAAATAACTGGTACCCCTCGAACCTCTCTCTCTCCTCAAAGAGATTTCGCCTCAAAGACCTTTTTGGGCGCACTAGGGGAATTTTGGCGCAACATCTCTTTTTGGCACGCCCAATAGGACCAATTTGAGTAACTTTTGAACTTTTTCAATTTCGTTTTATATTTAATCTCTATGTCTCTTCTTTTTCTCTTTTTCTAGAGTTTTCAAGCACAATACCTCCAAAGCTTTGGAAGACATTTTTCTTTGTTCTATGAAACGAACAAGGCATTTGGTTAGTCCAACCATGGAGGATCTAACCAGAAAGTTTCGAAGTAAATCTGACATACATTGGCTGTATTTTCAAAAAACGACTGATTTGCTCACAAAGAATAACAAGGATATCGCCGATTTGGAGACAACCACATATTCCACATATTGGTGCAATAGGGTCGAATATACTGAAGAGGCCAAGTCTACTATAAGGCATTACTTGTATAATAAATACTCTAAAGATTTGGCAGAATTGCACAAGGAGAAGCAAAGGACGTTGGATGAGTTTGACCGCTTGTCCCTCCTTCTTGATCAGCTTGGGGGGCAACCCTCGCAACAACCTCAGTCCGAATCTCAATCACCTAACGAGGAGGTTGAGGCCGACGGAACAGAAGAGGTAGACGATGTGGTAAATCATAAAGAAAATCCACATGTTTTCGTTGAATCTGAAAACACGCTCGGGGGGCAACCCTGCTTTTTATCTGATCAAATCTCAGATGGGGTGGTTGAACCTGAGGAGCACCAACGCCTCGTTGAACTTGGAAAGACGGTGGCTAACACCCTAATGGCTCTGGGTGATGGCTCCGATGGAACATCACCTTGAAATTATGGAAGGCGAAAATTTTCCCAAGCCTAATGACGAGCAACCCATGGGAAATGAAGTGGTTGACAGGGAAGTTACGCTCGGGGGTAACTTTCTGACCACTTCCACTTTGAGGAGACTGCCGACTCGAAAGAGATTGAAAATCCTCTTGGAATCAAAAAAGTCGATGATGACTTGGAGGTTGATGTTATCAAACGACGCCCTGAACCTAAAGTGTTGGGTGGGGTGACTGAACCTATTGATCCTCCTAAACTTGAAGATCTTCTTAAACATGGTGATGGATGGCCCAAGGAAGATTTAAACTATGGGACCAACGTTATCAACTTCGGAGATGATCAACCTGAGGAAGATGAAAGTCTTCCTGACGAAGATGAGATTGAACGACAGTCGGAGCCACCTCCAACATTGCCGCCTCTCGAGACAATGGTGTTCGAAGATGAAACACGCCCTAACCCAAGAAGAATGGCGATCCACCCAAACTCAATAATGACAGAAACCATCGACCCAGGCCCATGGATGGATTTGATATTACAAAGATCAGCTTGATAGATTCATTTTGGCCGACGGAAGAAAAAGAGCAGTCATTTGTTAGGCCGCTTATTGATAAAAATAAAAGCAACCACTCCATAGTGTCGGCCGACCCACACATTGATTCATCCCGCATAGATCGACCTATTCCTTCAGGGCCGACTATCGCACCAATGTCGACCATGTCTTTACGACATAGATCACCCAGGCCAACTACATCAATTCGATTTGGCAATAGTGCATCTGGACATGATAATGATGAAACTGATGGCTCCGCAGGACGGAGAACCATTGGTATTGGGTGAGAGAGACCAACATCTTTTGTGGTGCTAGTGATTTTCACTAGCACTTAAGGGAGTGGCCATGTCTTCATTGGCCACCCTAGAAAGTTAATATTAATTTTGCAGTTTATTTTCTAATAAAATGGTTGATCCAAACAACATTTTGCATCTCGTTGGGGGCTTATATTTCATTAGGCAATTTTGGTATGCTCCATACCTTATGAAATAGGGGGGCAATGTTTGTACCCTAATTTACACCTTGGGTAAATTAGGAATTGTGGTCCAAATTTGATTAAATTAAGACTACCCTAATCCAATTAGGATTTGGCAAAACCTTTTACTCATGCCCCATAACCCAAACCACCCTATAAAATTACTTGGAAAATTATTGTGGTTTTTGTATGCATTAAAACCTTGTCATCCCAAGCTTGGGTGACGCTATTGGAAATTGCAATCACCCCTGGGTGACATCTTTTGGAATTTCGGCCACCCCATGTTAGGGTGGTGCTGTTGGAAATGTTGATCACCCCAAGTTGGGGTGATGGCGATGAAATTGAAGGGCCGCCCAAAGAAGTTGGGCTGATGGTTTTGGGCAAACTCTACAATGTCACAACCTCATGGAAGATTTTCGGTCACCCAAGTCTTGGGTGATGGCGCCATGAGATGATTGATCACCAAAGGAAAATAAGTGGTATTTGGCCACCCTGGGTCCAATTTCTCCAACAAGCATCAACGACGCCATGTTAGGGTGAACAACGCCCTAGGTGGTGGCCCAGGCACCTTAGTGGAAGAAGTTGGCATTTTGTTCATCACCCATGAGAACGCATCAAGCTTTCACACGTTGAAAATCAGAAGTTGACTAAATAAAATCACTAATTTTTGTGATTTCGATTGTGATCAATTTCCTAAAGTCAAGGAGTTAGATGGGTAAGCAGATCAATTATCATCAAAGTGAAGGTTGACCCAAGGGAATTGACGTAGTTGACAAATTCAATTGTGGTTGGTGGGTTATTAATGTAGAAATCCCTTAAATGGTGGGGTAGATGATGACCCCATTGCTATATAAGAAGAAGCTCCTCCAACGTAGAGGGGGCTCTCTGGACACACCCTCGCCCTGCGCGAAACTTCTCTCTTCAGAGATGCAAACTTTTACTTGATACAAACCCACTACTAAAAAACGCTGATATAGCGGCGTTTATTTAGCGGCGTTCAGCCAAACGCCGCTATATGATTTTCTGAAATTGACTATAGCGGCGTCTTTTTTTCAGACGCCGCCATTTAGTGGCGTTTTGACAGAAAGACGCCGCCATATTAATATATGGAGGGAGAGATTTTTTTTCTCCTTTTTTTGGAGGGAAAAATTCCCTCCCCACTAAAACAAAGAAAGTTTACAACTCTACATCTATAATATATAGCGGCGTTTGGTACTCAGACGCCGCTAATCAGTGGCGTCTAGAGAAGAAAACGCCGCTATTTTAATATATCGAGGGAGA